>JAXGGA010006730.1:0-67687 GCA_038373865.1 Uloborus plumipes
TTTTTGGCCCGCGACATTTCGGCCGCGACATTTTGACCCCAAACCTAAATCTATAGTTTCTAAGCTACTTTAAAACTTACATTTGAATGTAAACAACTACATAGAGTGTTTTTCATTAATTATTCACTCAGTAACTCAGGTTACAAATCGTTGGTAACTCCGGTTACACACCACAAAATTTCTTTCAATATTACTTTTTTTTTCTAGTAGTTAATTTAAGCTATCTGAAAAAAGCACTGTTGCCAATAGAATTTAACACATTTTTGACGAAATCGAATAAAAAGTAACCGAAAAAAATTGTTTTGAAAAATGACTTGCATGTCCCACTTTCTATGGAATGACCCACATGCGCACCTTTGTATCTAGGTAAATTGCATGACACTATGGAGATAAATGATAAAAATAAAAGCGGTTACATTATGCTTTAATCAGAGCTGGCGTGTGAGTCCAAATTTAATTTTCCCACTCTCCATACTTTTCCTCTTATGGTTGTCAAGTTACGGCGCGATGAACTTTCTTCCCACTATTGCAACAATGGTTGAATGCAAAACAATTAAAAAATTGCTTTAGGCGTTAGCTGTTATTCAATTGAAAAATCAGAGCTAATAACTCATGGTTAATAACACTGTCACTCATGATGGTAAGTCTTGCTAAAACAAACTATTCAGCCTTAGGTTTGCTAGAAAACGTTTAGAAATGACTGAGATAAAAGAATATAAATAAAAGCGTAACCCTGATTTGATGAACATCAAAAAAAAAAAAAAAAGAAATGCCTCAACAACAGTGCACGAAAATAAGAGTGGGGCTGTTTTCTTTTGCACAGTTTCCATAGAGATGATGCAAAATTTCTGACTTTGATACGCCATTTTAAAACAACAGAGTACAGTATATTCTCATCGAATCTGAAAACAAGAACTAAAATGTAAAGATCTTGTGAATGTTAAAAGTGCTAAATATAATGCTATGTAAATTTTCTAAACAATTTTACACCAACGCAGCTTTTCACCAAAAATTGATGCACATGTTTGCGCTCCATGAAATCAATGCGGAACCGAATATCTTCAAAACAGAAAAGACTCAATGGACGTTGCTTATATTTAAAAAGAACATTCCCTTTCCCAAAGAGTAATTCTACTTCTAATTTGCGAAATACACACACCCGAAGCGATAACGAAATTTTTCAAATCGGGAAGCAAGAGGCGCGAAAGGAAGCCATGAAAAGGGAGTTGCCAGGAGCTGAACTGGGTGATGGGGGGGGGGGGGGGTGACTGTGCAAGAGATGTTGTTCTAAGCTTCGTAATTTCATGCTTGTCAATTGAGCCCTCCGGATGTTTGCCAAATCAAGGATTTCAATATTGTCGGAAGCTCTAGAAATTTGCGAATCCTTAATTGACTTTGGCATCAACTTATAAGCAGTCGCGCAGAAGCCCGAAGTTTATTTCCGAAGAACCTCGGTGTTGTGCTATCGCATAGTGAGCCAAGGAGTTTGCATTTCTGTAAATTATGAATCGTGGAGGATTTTATTCGTGTAGATTAAATGTTTATTGAGCAACAGGAGATTTATTGTAGAAAGTTACAGTAAGAGTCATTCCATAGTGACTAACGTAACATTCAGAGCTGTTTTGTAACTTTTTCCTTGTAATTTAAAGGATAAAAAATATTTTTTAGTTATGCTGGTGGATTTACAATGTACATGGTATCTATGTATCGGCATCTATGTTGTAGATGGTAACACAAGTACTATCCTGCCTGAAATTTCAAAGATCTAAACCGTTTTGCTTTTTAGTTATCATAAGATCTAATGTTTTGGAAGGTGCCAATATACTTTTATGCTCCAGTTCTCGGAGTAAAAACACATCCAAAACTTTTTTTTTTGCGATTTGAACTTTATTCGTCTTAAAATGGCATTAATAAGGGAAGTTTTAATGCACTATTCCTCCTTTAAAAATTGAAAAAAAATATAATTTATCAAATTAGACCTAAGTGGGATAAGGGGCACATGTGAACACATTATGTAGGGGCAGATGTGAACAGTTCATCTGTACCCCATTATGGTATTTAATTACTTCAATTTTAAAAATTGTTGATTTTTTGATCAACTATTGTTGATCAACTAATTTAGGATGGAACAAGTGCATGAAAACTCTAGATAATAATACAAATAAGAATACTAATAATAAAGATACTTAAAATAATACATATAGTAATAGTAATAAAAATAATACTAATAATCTCCATATATTATTTCTCTAAGCCGAATCCTATACCCGGTCGAAACTCGCTCATTTCTTTATCGAATTGCAAGAAAATTTATGATTTTGAAGCTTATCCCGCGGGCTATTGACGAAAATTAGACCCACCCTCTAAAAAGAGTCGGTTCGTTTTTTATTCGAACTTCAATTTTTGGGCTCAAAATTGACTCTATCTAGCGAAATAATTGTCGTATCGTCTCCATTTTGATTTCATTCGAAAGATTAAAAAAAATGCGTTCTTTAGAACGTTTCTCCGCTAGCTCCGCGTAACGAGAATCTCGAAAATCCACGTTTAAGCGACTTATAAGCGATTGAAGTTTGAAAAAGTTAAATTTTTTGCTCAACTGTCAAAATCGTTACATTGTTGCTCAAATCAATTTTAAATGCGACATTTCAAGCCAAGGCTTAGCTCGGTAAACCTTAATTGTAACTTTTATTGTTTCAAAACACTATGGTAGTTTTGCGATAACGTTAGTATTTAGTTTAGTAGTAGCCTTGGGTATTTGATTTTAATATAGGGTATCACTTTTGTAGTAGTTGTAAAAGTGAACGTGTCTTTGATCTCTTTGAAAAGTTGTCAGAACGACGGCAGTAGATGGCGATGTTGTGCAAATGAAGCCAATAAAAATTGTCGTATTAAATTTTAAGTTTAGAGTTTTTTTTTTTTTTTTTTTTTTTTTTTTTTTTTTTTTTTTTTTTGCGGAATTCCGCACGGGTCACCTAGTACGAATATTAATACTAATAGAAAAATACTAATTAACTGACGTGCTTGCGTTTAACTGCAGAAATTAAAAAAAATCGATGTTCTAATAGTAAATTTTCAAAAAACAGGCAAAATGTCAATTCATATTTTACACCTATTTAAAAGAAACTGAAATGGTGCTTTACTTTCGTAGATTAATAGATTATTGAAGGCTTAACCAAAAAGAAAGCACCTTTAGGGAATATTGATGAGGCTAACTCTGTACCTCAGAACCAGACTAACGTAAGTCCATTTTCGTCATTTTTCGGTAGAGGGGAAAAACGATTGTCGAATACACTATTTTCCCCTCTACTGAAAAATGACGAAAATGGACTTACGTTAGTCTGGTTCTGAGGTACAGAACTTACCACGATAAAACATTCTTTTCCGGATTTAATGCAACCGTACAACTATGGTATAGAACCCAACAACGAGTTAGTCTTGGAAATTTGGATCAAAATGAACCGGTAAAAAGTCAATCAAAAGCGACAAAACCCTTAGCCGGGGTTTGAACCTACGAGCTTTGCGTTTCTAGATCGCCTCTGTATCCAATCACGGCAATGCGTCTTTATTCTCGGATGTTATTCACTAACGACAACAGTCTCTATCTCCAAGATGCAAACGCAATAGCTAAATCTAAACTTAGAGATAAATCAATTCAAGTGAAACAGCAGCTTTGTGAAATAAATACAAGTCGATCAATAACAAAAACTATAACCAGGTTGAGAACCGGCCATCACAGGGGCATGAAGATTGATGGAGAGGGTAGAAGGGTATATAGAAACTGTTGTGATTGCCCAGATACCTCCAGACACCTCGTCATATCTTTGAGTATCCAGCAATAAGTGCGAACCTGAGAGGAAATGGGTGTATTGCCGTCACTTATAGACTTTTATGACGATAACAACCAACAAATCGCAAAAGCAGTTATAAGGATCCATGGAGTTATTTAGTTCGGCTAAGTCATAGGCACGACAAAAAATGTGTAGTAAAAAAAAAAAAAAACGGATATTTTTGGCACAAAAAATTTTCTAAAACTGTAGCTCTATTTTTTGTCAGTAGCCGGCGCGATAAGCTCTAAAATAAGAGGATTTGATAAAGAAATAAGGGAGCTCTCGTGTAGTAATAGGTTATAAAAATAATACACAAGATAACACTACAACTAATAATAACAACTTAGAAAACCAATAAGTATCAAAATGTCCAGCTCTGAGAGGAAAACTTCATGCGTTAAAGCACTGTTGTATAATAGTACATTTAGTACAGTATTTCAAAACCTAATTCATTCATTATTTTCTCTGAGAAAACTGGGCTTACAAGAAACAACATTAATTCAGAACTCCCTATACTTTCCAATGCAATAAAATACAATTACAAATACATATAGTGATAATACTAATAATACTACTAATAATGGGAATGCTAATGCTACTACTACTAATAGTAATATTAATACTGCTAATAATAATAATAATACTACTTATACTGTTACTACTACTAACTATAGTGATAATAGTATTAAAAATACTAATACTATTACTACTACTAATAATACTAAGAAAACAAACAGTACTAACAAAACTAATGCTAATAACAATAAGAATAATTTTAATAAGAATAATTTTGATAATATTACGAATAATACTACTAGGAATATTAATGAAACTAATCATACTAATAAAACAACTACTAATAATAAAAACTTAAACTCAATAAGCATCAAAATAACCAAATCTGAGAGGAAAAATTAATGCGTTAAAATTAAAACTTAGTTGTTTTGTAGTATATTTAGTAATTTTTTAAAACATAATTCATTTACCAATTTTTTTGAGAAAATTGTGCCTACGGGATATTAAACTAATTCAGAATTTCCTATATTTTCCAAACAATCCTCAGCCTGTAGGGGAGTATTTTTTCATTTATTTCACACCTCCTTTGCGTAGAGCCCACATCCCAAAAGACCACACATCTAGAAAGATGGTGAGGATTTTATTATATCACCATGGCGATACCGCCAAACGATTAAATATAGTAAGAACCTATATGACAATATTAAGTTTCAGAAATACGTAACTGGCCCTTATTTCATTAAAAAAAAGATACATTGTTCAATTTTTAGATATTAATTCCCAAATTTATGTAGAGTGTCAACAGGTTTTTTGAAATATTACCTCTAAGTGTTAGGGTATGGGATTGGGACAGCCATGAGACTGTTTTTAAGACTTAGATAATTTCTAGGAAAAAAATAAATAAATTGTTGACTTTACAAGTACAATTGTGCTGTAAAGTATTAATGGTTTATTTAAATTCAGTTATTGTTCAGTTATCAGAATTGACAGTTACTTTATTACACTTTATTATTTTTGAAATACTCGGTCTTGACAACCAATGACGAGTTTACAGAGAAACGCCCATAACTTAATTAAAGCAAATTTGAGAAGTGCTTAGTTTTGAAATGTAGCAACTAATTTGGGAAGGAAGAAGTGTATGAAGACTCCAAATAATACTACTAATTATATTAATAATAACACTAACAAATATATTCATAAATAATACTGTCATAATAACTAACTAAAAATAATATTAATAATAATACTAACAATATATTCATAATAATACTAATGCTAACTAGCTAATAATATACTAATAATACTATTGCTACTAATAAAAATTAAGGGGTTACAGTACCTTTCTAACAATTTTTTTCACTTTACGTGAAGAGCGAAATTTTTTGAAACCTTTATTTCTGCACTTATTTAACAATCAATAATTTATTTTCAAACATAAAAAATTTTGCCAACTTTCTTTGAAAATTTGAAAAATTTAAGAAAATTTCATTTTTTTTTAAAAACCCTAAGGCTTTTTTGTTTTTGCACTTATTTCAATATTTCTTTTTGCTAAATGACAGCAAGAATTCCCTCTAAAAATCCGTGCATTCATTTTCTTATATATTGATTTGAAAATATTTCGTGACCTATAATGTAAAAAAAAATGACAAAATTTTATTTTTAAAGGTTTAACAAACTCTAAAAATTTTAGTAATTTATAAACTGCTTATTCAATGCAGTTTTGTTAAACATATTATATTGAGTACAAAAAATATTGTTTTAAAGTTGTATCCCTAATAGAAAAAATTCCTTAGCGTTTCGAATAACATGGAAACTCTAAAAACTGATCATCGAGAAAAAGGACTTTAAAGTTTTGCTTTTCCATTAGAATACATAGCATGCATGCCCTAAAGTCATTCATAACTTTTTTAATGATTGAGCTAGAGCCTGGGACGTCATTTCAAGATTTTCCAGGGGGGAGGGGGGGGGCAAAGGGTAAAAACGCATTACAATTTCACCAGAAAACAACAAAAACCACGCCCATATGTAAATACATTAGTTTCTCAAAGTCAGGGGGGGGGAGAAATGACCCCCCCTGCCCCTTCCTAAATGACGGGCCTGGCTAGAGCAATGCTATTTTTTCTGAGAGTTTTCAATAAGTTTTACTTTTGAAAAAAACAAAAACATTTTTTGGTCGTTTGGTCATTTTTGAGGTACTGTAACCCCTAAAGAAACCAAATGAATATCAACATGTCTTGATCTGAAAAGAAAAAACGTATATGCTATGGTATAGTAGTACATTAAGTGTAATATTTCAAAACATGATTCATTAACAAATCTCTTTGAGAAAACTGCTTGCAAGAAGCGAAACTAATTCAGAATTCCCTGTATTTCCCAAACAATCCTCAGCCTGTGGGCGAGTATTTTTTCCATTCATTTTGCACATTCCCTTTTGCGTAGAGCCCACATCCCAGAAGACCACACATCCAGAAAGATGGTGAGGATTTCATTATATCACCATGGTAATACCGCGGAACGATTGAACATGGTAAGTCCCCGTGGAGCGTCTTCATCAATCGCATCTGCATCAGCTGTTTTTTGCATCAATTATTTATTTCCCCAACGCGTTCGATGTTTTTGGGCGCTTTATTAGATTTCGCGGGCTATTCGCGCTAAATTATTGAACGGGAAAAGTCACGATTCAGAGCTTTTCATTTCCATGTTGATTAGTTTTCGTGGAAATATTACGAAGCGCTTGCAAAACTGACTCGTTTCTGATGCTGGAGATGTGAGGTACAAATTGTAATCGATGAGTATGTTTCCTATAGTTTCCAGTGTTTTATTATGATGCATGATTTAAGGGTCATTCTATAGAAATGTCTACCTCAGCCGAAGAAAAACAAATACCGAAGTGAAAAAAGTATTAAAAAATAAATAAATAGAAATCATACAACATAAGAATGTAAAACAAGAAGTTCTGTCAAGAACTAAACGAGCCTACTTTACCGTACATCGACATCGGCATTCTCGCATCTGATCATTATTCTCTTGATTATCTGAGAGTAAAAATTATGTCAAACATACCTTTTTAGCACTTAGAGCTGATTTCGAAAAGCAAAATATACCCCTCTCATCAGATGAAATAGACATGAAAACAGCAATTAACGAATAAATAAAGTTTTGTTGCACCTTTTAAGAGTAACTGTTACAGTTCCTCCGCAGAAAAAATCCTACATCGTTTTCAAAAAAAAAAAAAAAAAATAATAATAATAAAATAAATAAATAAAAGTACAAAGAGCATCAAAATATATTTTATCAAAGAAAGAAAATAAAAAGAAAAAAAATACTCGTCCGTTAATAAAATGTCTCGAATTTCACTTTTAATCCGTTGTCAGTTGTTAAATATAAATAAAGAATAAAATGTTCTCGTGAATGAAAAATTTTTGTTACAAAAAATCGTCTGCAAAAAAAAAAATAATAATAATAATAATATTAATAATAATAAAAATAAAACAAATGAATAAATAAACGAAAAATCGTCTGCACAGTCAGTCATTTTTTTTCTGAGCCTGCATTTCCGCCATGTTTGCGGAGTCGGAGTCGGAATCAGAGTCCTCACAGAAGATTACTCAGAAAAGTACTTTACAAACATTATTTATCAAAACCATTTTCTTACAAAGTTAGTTTGAAGGAAATCCGACTTTAAGTTCAGGATCAACATTCAACTTAACCACCCTGCGGTTGGGCAGTCCCAGGAATACATGTTAAATGGACGAGATATCTCGTCATAAATTGCAAGGTGGTTAAATTCCTCGTAGGCGCTAATGTTAAATTTTATTTCTGAACGGTTCAATATTGAGCGAAAAATGGTTCAAATCAAAAAGCGAAATATGAGAATGTATGGGAAAGCCTCTCCGAGATCTTTCAAACAAAAAAAAGTTTATTCCATTCGGACGGTTCACTCAAAAGTTATTAGGTGGGGAAAGGTTGCTTGAATACTAAACCCTTAACGATCAGTCAATTTTTACGAAAACGGTCCTAAAAGTGCCTATTATTTTCATCCCTGAAAATTATATGAAAATATATGTATGAACAACATATGCATTCATTTTTGATTTTGTTTAGCTTAAAATTGAAAATATATATATATTTTTTTAACTAAAAACCATTGTTCAGTATTACTATGATTTAATGATGGTTTTCCAGCAAGCAGTTGAAATTGAAAAATATGCGTTTTAAATATTAAAAAAAACGAAGGAGTATACTTCTTTGACCGTAATTTAGTGACGATTAAAATTTAACTAGTTTGGAAGCCGATATGAAATGTGCTAACGAAATGTTTTTAAAATAAATTACGGGAACATTTTACTAATGCTCACGACTAAAGTTTACGGAAGAGCTATAGAACTTGGAACCCGTTAGGTTTCAACTCTTTCATCGGTGAAACTAACTGCTTCAAACTGCCCAAATGTTCATTCTACGGAGCTTGACTCTTTTTACATTTTTATTTTTGCTGGGATTTATGCTACCATTGCTCTTTTCACAGAATGTATTACAAAATTTGTAATAAATTACTGTTTCAAAAAAAAAAAAAAAAAAAACTTGGGGTTGGTCGAAATGGATTTACTGGTCACTCGGACTTTTATGTGTATAAAAATGCCTTGGTCAAAAATGAGTCAAATATAATTCATTCGTCAAACAGAAATTGAGTTTCGGCTTTAAGTGAGTAATTTTCCACAACTTTTTTCACTTTGAACAAAATAAAGAACTACTTCACTATGCATTATGAATACAGTATTTTTAAAACACCTATTTTTTTAAAAATGAGACGTTTGAAAAAACAAAACATTCACCACAAATCAGCTGTTCTTCATTTTCAGTGAGACGTTTTTTCCATAATACCTACTCCCGACGAATTCGAGTTAACTCAGAAAAAATACATTTATGTCCACTCATATCATGCGTGAATATTTTTGAAAATTGTCGATCAAGACCAGGAATTTCATTGTATTTCCATGGCAACTGCGTTGAGGAGATTTGTTCCAATAACAACTTGCTTCAACGGAATCTACAGAATAAATGCATGTTGTGTCCATAAAATATTTGCTTCTCACATGGATTCTCATCTTGTACAGTTTCAGCTTTTATACAGGGTGTCCACTCCAATCGTGGACCAATAGCTAATTTCTAAACCGTTAGAGATAAGCATATAGTTTATCTAGGAAAAAATCTCCAAATTATAAAAGGAATTTTGGGTCTATTCAATGTTTTTCAAAAAATCAAATTTTGAAAGAGTTAAGAAATTTAAATTTTTATACAGCCCCCCTGTCCTATCAATCATATTTAGTAAAACATTCTTGACACTGTAACGTTTAAAACTAAAAAAAAATCACTCTTCTACCACAAAAATTGACCGAGTTATGACGTTTTGAAAAATCAAGATTTTGAAGGATTTCGCATAGGGTCCCTTAAGCGATCTCTCGATGACGTCATGAAACAATGCAAAATCTTGATTTTTCAAAACGTCATAACTCGGTCAATTTTTGTGGTAGAAGAGTGATTTTTTTTTTAGTTTTAAACGTTACAGTGTCAAGAATGTTTTACTAAATATGATTGATAGGACTGGGGGGCTGTATAAAAATTTAAATTTCGTAACTCTTTCAAAATTTGATTTTTTGAAAAACATTGAATAGACCCAAAATTCCGTTCATAATTTTGAGATTTTTTCCTAAATAAACTATATGCTTATCTCTAACGGTTTAGAAATTAGCTATTGGTCCACGATTGGAGTGGACACCCTGTATATTAATGTAAATAACATTTTGCTAGAAGGTATATTTAATGTTATATCTTTGATGTGTAAGAGGTTTTTTTACACGTGGACCTCCATAATATACAGTGAACTCTCACTTATACGCCTTTTTCACCTATACGACAATTTTGAATGGTCTCAGCACATTCCGTAGCAAAATAATGGTAGTATCGTTCGTTTATGCGTCGCTCTAAAGATAAATATTTCACTAATGCGCCGAATTTTCCCTAAATTGTATGAAAATGTATTTATTTTCTTTAAAAAATAAGCACTTTCCACCACTTTCCTCTTTAATCTTTCGCTTTTAATATGTCCCTTTGCTCACGGAAGACATTTTTTCCGCATGAACTAGAGTTCGGAGAGGGACAATTATCTATTATGCATCGTTTTAAAGGGAACCGTTTGTAATTAGGTATGCTACAACTTTTGTTTTCTCGTAATCATTATAGTTACGTTACAGTTCATGCTAAACTGTAATAATATGTCCCTTTTCTATAGAAACATTCTTATTCATTCTCTCATTAGAACCTATGTTGAGTTTTAGTCCTTTAAATAGGCTTGTTCACTTATACGTCTCTCTCACTTATGCGCCTTTTTCTGTTGGTCCCTAGGGCAGGTGCATAAGTGAGAGTTCACTGTATTAATTGGTGTCTTTTACATATTGATGTAAATAACACTTTGCTATACTACACTGTAAGGTTTCTTGACACTGAGGTCGTAACGTCACCGTGATGTCAGCCTATGGAAAACGAGCTACATAAAACGTCACAGCCTACTTGGTGAATTAGAGGAGCTTGCTAACTGCGTGCGAGCTCTTATTGGCTCCGCGCGTCGTGACGTTAATGTCAATTTAAGTTGCTGTCTAGTATAGAAGATACATTAAACATTATGTATCTTATGTGTCTCTTCTTTTTCATACATGAACTTCCATTCACAGTGGCGGTCCGGTAACTCGACACGCGGATTACTCGACAACCTCGGTAAATTAACATTTGATTTTCCAATGGTTGATCAAATGCTTATTTTAATGGGTGCACAACTCTCTGACTTAACCACATTTACAGAAACCTCTGTCAGTCGACATCCACTTTCCATTTTAATTCACTTTTTGCAAACCGATATTATTTCACATTGACCATTTCTGAGAATTCTGCTTTTCATTGGTCAGTCAATTCATGATTTTCGTGGGAAAGCTCTTCTTGAGAATTCCTTCTAGTATCCAGAGGAGACAGCTACCGCACTTTGTGCTGTTGGTGCAATCCCAGGGTTAGGAAAGGATGGGAATAATGTACCTATATATAGGGCCAGGGGTGCCCATCCCCCCCAAGCTCAATGGCGCAAATCCCCCCCCCAAAAAAAAAAAAATTTCACAACCCTATCGTGATTTTTATCCCTTTTTATTTTATTTATTTTTAAAAATTATTTATTTATTTTTTAAAATATTATTTATTTATTTTTTTAAATATTATTTATTTATTTTTTAAATATTATTTATTTTTTAAATATTATTTATTTATTTTTTTAAATATTATTTATTTATTTTTTTAAATATTATTTATTTATTTTTTTTAAATATTATTTATTTATATTTTTATACAAAAACTATTATTTTTTTGTATATTATTAATATTTTTAAAGTACTAATTATGCGCAGAATAGAATCGCTTTTTTTTTTATCTTTTAGAGATTCCAAGCACGCACACACACATACAAACACAAAATAAATAAATAATAACAAAGAAATAACCTTAGTTAGAAAAATAAATTAATAAATAATTTACATTAAAAAAATCAGTAAATAATTTAATTTAAAAAATAAAATAAATAATTTAAATAAATAAATAAATTAGTTTTAAAAAATCCCCCCAAAACTTTTGATGGCGCAACTTGTGCCATAATCCCCCACCCCCCCCCCCCCCATGTGGGCACCCCTGTATAGGGCATCCAAGAAAAGAACCAAAACAGCACCAGCTCTGTAAATGCTTTTCGAACAAGTGTGAGCAGACCTTTTCTCTTTGACAAGCTCTTACATCGTTTCAAAAATTATGAATTTTGTTCTAATAAGATATTCAAAATTGTCCTATTTAGATTGCTACGTGTTTTAAAAACAAAAAGAAAGCGAAAACCATTTACCAAAAAAAATTTTTTACGACGCTTATGTAATTAGTACCTAAACACTAGCGCTATACTCGACTGCAACCTTTCTTGACAAAAACATCGTGACGTTTCGTGACGTTAGCCTATGAAAAACGAGCTAGATAAAACGTCACAGCCTACTTGGCGAATGAGAGGAGATCGCTAACTGCTTGTGAGCTCTTATTGGCTTCTCCCGTAGTGACGTTGAGTGTAAAGTTAAGTTGCTTTCTAGTATAGTAAACAAACAATGCAGAAAACACTACAATAGTTGAAATTATGGAATCTCGGTAATTTGACACCCACTTAGCTCAACATATTTTCGTGGTCACTTGGAGTGTCGAGTTAACGAGGTCCCACTGCAGTTTGTTCAGTTGTATATTGATGAAAATAAGGTTTCTGCACGCTCCTACTTTGACTTCTTCCTTGTTAATATAAAATAAAGCCAAATGAACATGAAGGACTTAGTGTTTTTCACAATAGATTAACGCGTACATTGGTTTTGTTATTTAAACTACAGTGTACTCTCACTTATGCGTCGTACCAAGGGACAAAAAGAAAAATGGCGCATAAGCAAGAGAGACGTATAAGTGAACAAGACTATTTGAAGGACTAAAACGCAACATAGGCTCTAATGAGAGAATGAATAAGAATGTTTGTATAGAAAAGGGACATATTACTACGGTTTGGTAAGTAATCTAACGTAACTACAATGATAATGAGAAAACAAAAATCGTAGCATACTTAATTACAAAATGTTCCCTCTAAAACGATCCATAATAGATAATTGTCCCTCTCCGAATTCTAGTTCATGCGGAAAAAATGCCTTCTGTGAGCAGTAGAGGTGAAAGGTTAAAGAGGAAAGTGAGGAAAAATGATTATTTTTTGAAGAAAATAAATTATATTTTTGACATTTTACGGAAAATTCGGCGCATAAGTGAAATATTCATATTTCGAGCGACGCATAAACGAACGATACTATCATTATTTTGCTATAGAATGTACTAGGACCATTTAAAATCGTCGTATAAGTGAAAAAGCGCATAAATGAGGCGGTATATAAGTGAGAATTTCTGCAGTCAAACGCAAATGCTTCGCCCACGTCAGTTAATTAGTATTTTTTTATCAGTATTAATATTCGTATTATTAATATTATTATTATTACTATTACGAAATGTATTATTATTAGTGTCTTTATTATTAGTATTTTTATTATTAGTATTCTTATTTGTATTTTTAATCTAGAGTTTTCACGCACTTGTTTTCGAGCGACGCATAAACGAACGATACTATCATTATTTTGGCATAGAATGTGCTGGGACCATTTACAATCGTCGTATAAGTGAAAAAGACGCATAAATGAGGCGGTGTATAAGTAAGAGTTTACTGTATCTGTTTTCTACCATTAATGACTGTAAATATAAAAAAACCTGATATACGAGTAAAGTCTGTAGTCGCGTTATAACATGTTCATTATAAGCGACCAGGGGTGCCCACAGATTATGGGGGATTATGGCGCAAGTTGCGCCATCAAAAGTTTTAGGGGAATTTTTTTAAAACTAATTTATTTATTTATTTAAATTATTTATTTTATTTTTTAAATTAAATTATTTACTGATTTTTTAATGTAAATTTTTCATTAATTAATTTTTCTAACTTAAGTTATTTCTTTATTATTATTTATTTATTTATTTTGTGTTTGTATGTGTGTGTGCGTGCTTGGAATCTCTAAAAGATAAAAAAAAAGCGATTCTATTCTGCGCATAATTAGTACTTTAAAAATATTAATAATATACAAAAAAATAATAGTTTTTATAGAAAAAATATAAATAAATAATATATAAAAAAATAAATAAATAATATTTAAAAAATAAATAAATAATATTTAAAAAAATAAATAATTTTTTTAAAAAAATAAATAAAATAAAAAGGGATAAACATCACGATAGGGTTGTGAAAAATTTTGGAGGGGGAATTTGCGCCATTGAGCTTGGGGGGGATGGGCACCCCTGTAAGCGACATACTTAACAAACATTCGCTTTGTTGCTAAACCATGCTAACTTTAAGAATATCCACACTCAGGTACAAAAGAAATGCTTCCTTTTGACACTTGCAATTAACCAAGTAAACATGATAAAAGCTTGATTAAGTTTCCATGACAACGCTACGAAAACAACAATAGGAAATAGCTTCCATTTGGACAATGCAATAATCTCCGTTTGGCATCAACATCAGTCTGAGATCTATTTAGTACTCTTTATTTTCTTACACGTCTCTATTTTTTTTTTCTCTTGTGATATGTTCACTAATGCATTAGGATACTTCTAACGTGATGTTTAGAAGAAGTACCTTTTTTTCTATCTTTTGGATCATCTTGTTTATGTCCAGAAACCTGTTTGATTTGTTTATATCAGAGAATGACGTAATTATTACTTGACCAAAAAATAAGTAAAGCATGTGTTGAGCTTTAACTAGTTAGTTGGTCTTATACCTTTGAATAGTTGTACTTTTTCATTGAAACATTTAAGACTTAACTACAGTAGAGCCCGCTTAATGGAATAGCCATTTTGCCCTGGAAAAATATTCTAATAAGCGGGATATTCCATTATCCGGGATCAAAATAATGCATTACAACGGTTTGGCACATTGAAAATGTATTATATTGAGCGGGATATTCTTTTAACCGATATTCCAATAAGCGGGATCAACTGTAGTTACATAGTCTTACACATTTAAAGAATTGTACCTTTTCATTTAAGCGTTTTGTGATGTGTACATATACGCAGTGCAATCTAAAAATAACGAAAGTTTTTCGTGATAGAATAAAGCAATAGGGGAAATATGTTTTAATATAAATATTTCTTCAAAATAGGATCCGTTTACCCCAATACAACGTTTTGAACAGTCAAACAATTTATCCATGAATTTCAAAATACGGTTCGGGGTTTGTTCCTCAAGGATTTACGTCAAGCTGCTTAAAGGACTGAAACATCATTGGAAAAAGCTTATTTTCATTGCAGTTTTTAGTTTTGGGAACAGAAAATAAAGTTGCCCTCTATCACTATGTAACTATTTTCATATGATGAGGCCTATTTGATTTTAAGGAAACTTATTTTATCTGAAACCAATGTGAAAACACGCACGTTATATGTTAAGTATCTTAAACTGATGCACTAATAGGTCGACAGTAAGATATTGACATGCATTATTATGACATGCTATTTAAGGACAAGTCTTCGTCATTTTAAAGTCAAATATGTATTTTAATTACAGTGCCATTGATCCAAAATGCGCTGATGCTTTGGCCAAAGAAGCTGCCACAGTCACTCTTGCTGGTGCAAATGCTGCAGCAAGACACAGCCTTTTAACTGAAACCTTTAAAACACCACTAAGAACGGATTTTGATTGCCCTTGAAAGATAGCATCTATGATATAGGGCTGAGCATCAAACAGGTTCTGCCAGTTGAGAATCAAACATTTTAAAGGCATGAAGATACATACAGACAAGACAACTTACGTGAGTTGCAGAAACTGCCCCGATGTCGAGTAAAATCAGGACCATTTAGGGGGGTCAGGGGCGGTCAATTGCCTCCCTGATTTTGAGAAATCAATGTATTTACATATAAGTGGGCGTGGTTTTTGATGTTTTCCGATTATATTACATTGTGTTTAAACCCTTTACCCCCCCCCCCCTAGAAAAACTTGAAATAACGGCCCTGAGTAAAATGGAAGTATGGTAAATGTAAATGTTCCAGAAAGTGATGGAGGTGTGGTAAGTGTAATACTCCAGAAGAACTGTCAGGATATACGCCCACCCACGTCCTAGCATGTCCAACAGCAATTTCAAACCTCCTAAAGATCAGTATTTTTCTACTCTGGGACACCATGCAGGAGCTCTTGTACACTCCTGGTGTAGCGTTACAGGCGGTGTCAATCGAAAAAACGTTTGATGGAATCTAAGGCCTTTTCTTTTGTCTATCCATGGACACGAGAATAACAACATTTAACCAAAAAAAAATCTATAAAGTAATAGCACCATTGTTCAGATTAAAAAAAAAAAATATCGTTATTTATAGTATGTGTTTGTTTTGTGGTTCATGGTGCTAAAATTGCTAAATCATGCGTTCAGAGTTAAAGAGATCAAATCTATAAATGACTTGATCCATTTGAGCTCCAAACACTTCAGTTGGATGATCCGAACTTCAAATTTTGTGTTGCAATAACAAAATCTAATGACTAAACTATATACAATATTTTAAAAATTATATTTTAAATCTTTGATATCATTTTCGTGATGAAACCATGAATACACATAACAGATCAGCGCTATTTCAGATTTACAAAATGAATCAGACTTATCATAATTTCTGAGTTACCAAAGTAATTACTATTACTTTAACAGATACATTACGTTTAGTATTTTCAATTGCGAACTATACTTTAATGCACATTTGCGTTCCTTCAAGCCATAAACTGGAAGTAAAATTCTGAAATATAAATAAAATAAAGGTTTTTGTGAATAATAGTAACTAGCTTGTCCTTTTTTATGTAGCTTGAGTAACTACAGGGAACACTTTGCAATAGAGCTTCGTCCGCTAAAGTATATAAAAGTTACAAATTACAGAGAATCTGCTTTTTTTTGGTAAAAGCTTTTCCTAACAGCAGGTTGAGTGATATTTAAACAAAAATCAGTATTATGAAGGTTCATAATGTAACAAATGTAACGTGAACTATAACGTATTTTTCAATAACCAACTTCGCCGTATTCTAAAAACAACCATAATTGCAAGGCTGCACTACATAAGATTTACTGACAATATTTGCTGAACGTTATGAGATATATGGAGAAAATGACATTACTGTAAAATTGAATGATTTTAATTTTCTTAATTTACTACCTTAGTTATTTATGCGCTTATTGAAGTGGTAGGGGGGGGGGATAAATGTAGTATTTTTAAACTTAAAACCTTATCCATGATTACTTCGTATTTACAAAAACTTCAATTTCATCAATGTTGAAAGGTATCTATTTTGCTCTACACAACGTAAATTTATAGACCAATTCGCAGTAAATTTGTAGTTTTTTTTGAACAGGTTTGTGAACTCAAAAGCTAAATAAAGAAAAAGTGCACTCTTTATAAAACAACGTAGCAAAAGAATGCTTTACAGACTTACTGCAGTATTGATGTATGAATCAGAATTTTAATTTTAAAGCGAATGAAATACTTGTAAAGAAAAGTTTATTTTCTTAATTCTTTCATTTTCTGAAAAAAATGTTTTTATATGCTGCTGATAAATATTTAAAACAATCTGTTTATGCTACATAACGTATAAAAAGAAACCATTCTATCGAATGTATGAAAGTTTACAAACTTGACCCTTTCATTTCCATTTCATGAAGATTTTTAATAGAAAAGCATGTATATCTTGAAATGTTTTTGAATCAAAGTAAATTCAGTTCTCAAACAAATCACTCTGGGGAAATCAAGCATTACTTTTTTAAAGCACAAAACAACATACATCAAGCTTTCGTGCATAAGATAGCATTATTTTTAAGGAATAAAACTTACGAACTCTGCAAAGTAAACTATTTTTTAAGTGTTACACGCATACTGTTTAGCATTGAGTAGTCTGTGGTCATTCAGTGTTTTGAAGTTTGCGAAAATGGTTTAAAACACCCTAAAAGTAAGGAGTATTTAGATTGAAGTTAAATCATGACTAATTGTAAGCCAACCAAACCACAAACTGCAACTCAAAAAACATGTTCAATTTTCATTGAATATTAAATCACTATTTCACGTTAATCCAAAATGATTCATAAATCCCTTACTTCACTTATACTTCCACTGTTTATACCAGTTCAAAAAAAAATCTAGGAATGAATTAGTTTTAGAAACTGATGCACAGTGTACTTTCTACACATTTTAAAACTGCACTTACTAAATTTCATGTACATAATTCCAGATATTGCAGAAATACGTTGCATGCCATTTCTGCATTAATTATAAGAAAGATTACACTTAAATCACTATGTCGTGTAATTCCAAAATGATTTTATAATTGCTTATAAATCCTTTACTTTACTTATACTCAAACTGTTTATATCAGTATTAAAAATTATATGATAGAATTGATTTTAGAAAGCGATAGACAGTATGATACTTGCTACTAATCTCAGAACTGCATTTACTAAGTAAATTTCCTATACATAATTCCAGATATTGCACAAATAAGTTGCATGCCGTTCCTGCATTAAATATAAGCCAGATTACACTTAAATCACTATGTCGTGTAATTCCAAAATGATCTTATAATTGCTTATAAATCCTTTACTTTACTTATACTCACACTGTTTATACCAGTATTAAAAATTACATGATGGAATTAATTTTAGAAAGTGATAGACAGTATGATACTTGCTACTAATCTCAGAACTGCATTTACTAAATAAATTTCCCACACATAATTCCAGATATTGCACAAATAAGTTGCATGCCGTTCCTGCATTAATTATAAGCCAGATTACACTTAAATCACTATGTCGTGTAATTCCAAAATGATCTTATGATTGCTTATAAATCCTTTACTTTACTTATACTCCTTTTTTTTTTTTTATCAGTATTGAAAATTACATGATGGAATTAATTTTAGAAAGTGATAGACAGTATGATACTTGCTACTAATCTTAGAACTGCATTTACTAAGTACATTTCCCACACATAATTACCGATATTGCACAAATACGTTGCATGCCATTACTGAAATAATTATGAGAAAGATTACACTTGAATAATTTACTTACTTAAGCTCCTTGGGTACCACTGACGCTGCTTGTCACTGTTCCGTTGTATAAAACACAGTTCACTCAGTTGCAAAAATCCTCCTGTATAGCATGGTCAATTGGTCATGCTACAATAGAATTACATATTTTAGAGCGATTTACTTCACGAAATGCACACTTGTTTTTGAAAACCTGAGACTTTTATTGTTTTTCCACGCGCACACATATCAAATAACTCGGTCGTTTGCGAAACACCGCATGTCAAAAGCAACCTAAGTGATGCCAATATGAAATACTAAACTTAAAGCGTTATATTTCGTTACATAAGGTGAAAAACTTGTATGGAGCAACAACATTTTTTAAAAAAAGTTTTTATGAGCTTATAAATTTACTAAACCATTTTCTCAGTTATTTTAATCAAAATATTAATAGAATTTTCATTGGACTTGCCAAACTAAATTTCTTCTGAACTCTGACGCAAAAAGAAAATTTTAAAATAACGTAATAATTATAAACTTGGGGGCCACGTGGGCTTAGAGATAGATTATTCTCCTCGTAAGCAAGTGGTCGCGGTTTCGAGTCCCGCCTTGCCCTCGATTGAATTTAAACTGTTCTTTATTCTGCGCTTTGCTTTTATGTATTGTCTAATGCCCTTACACCATCTCATTTCTGGACAGTGTCTTCTGCAGTGGGTGACTTTGTGGAAGTTTGAAAGATAATAAAGCATCATTTTTGTTATTATCATGGTTATCATCATCATATTACTATTATTATTATTATTACTATCCTCATCTTTGTCGTCATCATAAACCCCATCATTTTGTAATATTCAGAATAAGGTGACCCGATGACGGAGGGCATCACACACTCCAGGGTCCCCCATACCGACCACATTTTGTGTTTTAACCAGGATAGGGCCCTGAAGGGCGCTCTGTTTTTTTTGAACCAGAACCTAGGGTCGAGCACCCCCCTTGACCCAGCACCCTCAGAGGTATCGTTTCACTTGGAGGACTTTGTGACCATGACATTTTTAACGTCCCCCAGCTACCATTAATCAAGACGGTGGATCTTTGATCGGCTGGGATCGAACCCGGGTCCAGCCGGTCACGAGTCCGACGCCTTACCGATCGGGCTACCACGGCCCAGTCCGACTTCCACAGTACACGCATGTGATAAGGACCAGTTTATAGGGTACGCAGACATTCACGGAAGAACAACACATTCACACAAGGAAAGGACAAGGATAGGAGAGAGAAAGCACATCCATGCCCGAGCCGGGGTTCGACCCCGGAACCATTCCATCCGAGCCAAACATCTCTGATCACTAGACAAGGTGGCCGGCAGCTGGAGAACTAAACTACAAAAATCAATAAAAAACTGCAAATTGTGATAAGAAGATGCCACTGGGTGGGAATGTTGTTTATAGCTGTGCAATAAAATTAGGACCCAGAAGCACTTTCAAAAATCGTTTTAATCCAGATGGCGGAGCCTTACAAAATTTCTACCCTGTCAGGGGCGTCATTTCAAGTTTTTCAAGGGGGGGGGGGCAAAGGGTCCACACACAATGCAATTTCATCGGAAAACATTAAAAACCACGCCCACTTATATGTAAATACATTGATTTCTCAAAGTGGGGGGGGGGGCAATTGACCCCCTGCCCCCCCCCCCCCCCGAAATGACAGGGTGACCCTGCTTTTTTATATTCCTGTATACTGTTCGTTAAATGTAAATGATCCAAAAGAGTTTTTTGTACCGAAATATACGTTTTTCAAGTCGAGGATTTCATTTTGTTGGTTGCAAAAAAGATAAATGCTCATTTTTGCAATAATAAGTGGAAAATTTAAAAGCTAAAGAAACCGCCTGTCAATGTGTCGAATTTAATTCGTCACTAGAAAATAAAAAACAATCATGTTTCATTAAAAGTCAATATATAACTAAAATCGTTAAAAATATTGCAGGGAAAAAGAAGAGATATTTGTTGCAGAATAAAATTGATGTTTCAAAATGTATTTAAAGGAATGTGAAATTGCAATATTCAGAACAATGATTTTTTTTGGGGATGAACTATGGAACATCTAATATATTCTATGTCACAGGAAAGGAGGTGAAAACTGCATAATTCTCAATTTAAACCATTAATGCCTAGCGTCCCTTTTTAGCGACGGTCCAAAAAAGGGTCTGAATTTTCCCAAAATGAACATTTCAACCAAATAATAGTGTTCAATGAGTACCTTGGTATTGTTTCAATTCGCTAGTAACAGATTGCAGCACATAACCATTGTAAAGTGTGTTCTGTAGCAGTTTTAATATGATCTTTATCAAAAATGACATCCTTCACAATCTTAAGACAAAAAGCTAAGTTTTCAAAGTTGTATCCAGCTTCCCAGTTTATGTTCATTGCTTATTTTATTTCTTCTCATAACATGTCTTTTTAAATATTATATCGTATGCAGAAAAAAAATTTTAGTAATAAAAGTATGTACCCTCTGGGGTCTATCGTTACTTTTAAGGGACGATTTTTCTTTCCTTAATAAAAAAAATATTTTTAAATAGTATTTTTTTTATTTTTTTTCCTGTCCATTAAACACTGTTTGTAACCAGTATACAAAATATCTTTGGAAAAGAAAAGTCAGGCATTAATGGGCTAATAAATTAAATAAAAAGAAAAATACAAGGCAGTAATGCGTAAAATATTTTATGAAGCATATCAAGCTCAAGTTTTATGTAATCACAAAATTGATTATATAGTATAAACTCGTCATTTGAATCGCAAATAATAAGGCAGTTTTCTTACTAAATATTCCAAAGTATTCTTAGTAAAAGCAAGTATTAGCACATTTCACCCGAATTCGCCCGGGACGGTTTCGGGGAATTTCATGTTTATTTAACGGATCGCAAATGGCGGGAGGAACTCTCCCAGTATCGAATGCCCTATTTATGATTCCATCCGTGATGCATTATGGGACAGCAGCACCCGTAGCAATTACCCGCTGCGAAACCTTGTAGCACATTGGTTAATGAAATAGACGATGCAGTTGCAACTGAATGCAAATAAATAAGAATTTGTTTTAATTCCCATATTAAAGAGCTGTATGGGGACTATGTGTCCAGAATTGGCGTCAAAGCTCGAGTTTGGCTAAATTATTTTTTGAAAATGCATGTTTCTTCTTGCAGCACGTTATATTTTATGCGGGGAAAAATATAATATCCCTTGTTGTTTACGCCTTTTCAAGTATACACAATGTAAGAAAATTAAACTCTTTCCATTTAGCTACTTAATTTAAATCAGAATGTCAAATTAAACAATAGTAAAGCACTAAATAAGGAACCAACACTTTACTGATTCAAAAAGCCAAGGTGGAATAATGAATAAATTATATTTAAGAAAATTAAGAAACATCTTGTGAAAATCTATTTCAATGTACAAGGAAAAAATGTACAAGCGTCACATGATTAATTATTTTCTCTTTTTTCTTTTGCTCTTTCTTTTGTGTGTTTTCTTACTGCTGCTGATTCTAATAAGTGAAATATTTTAAAACCGTATTTTTTTCAAAAAGAAAAAAAAAACGAAGCGTTCACCCAGGTCACCTGACGGTCTACCATACAACCAAAATTAGAGGAATCACTTAGGTACGCACTTACCCCACGCTATGGACGCACATGTCTCATCTTATATTTAAGAAGGGGTAAGTCTGAACCCTGGCTTAAACACACTGATTAATGTATCAAACCAAAATAAACTATGTAGACTATAAGTGACTATTACTGAATAAAAACAACTTACATTTGCTCACTTGGTCTTTTTAAAAGGACGGAGGAAGAATCGCACACACAACGCTCTCAATGTTCAAACCGCAATTGTTAGCAAAACACGTGGAAAATCACTGATTGGGTTTCATCTATAGAAGCAAGTGTTGATCCCTAGTGGTATTAATTATCCCAAGGCAACTACCTAACATATTTAATATATGTCAGAATTTTTTCCCCGTTCATATTCACATAATATAAAGTGGACGCACTTACCCCGCTAGGTAGGGAAAGTGCGTAACTTAGAAGAGGTGCCATAAACCAGGTCATAAAAATTCTGCTTGTGGTTTATTTGACATATTATATGCTTGAAAACCTTAGTAAAGGACCTGGAAATGAAACTGAAAAAAAAGGTCAGTGTACAAGATTTTTCAACAGAGCAGCATCCTTGAGAACATGAACTACATCAGAATGGTATATAGCTTAGCCTTTAGTATTAATAATAGTATTAAATATCTGTACCTCAGAACCAGACTAACGTAAGTCCATTTTCGTCATTTTTCGGTAGAGGGGAAAAACGATTGCCGAATACATCGTTTTTCCCCTCTACTGAAAAATGACGAAAATGGACTTACGTTAGTCTGGTTCTGAGGTACAGATATATTACTTTTATACTTGCAAAGAACGTGAATTTTATCTTTTATTCAGAGTTACATACGAACATACCCACATTTAAAACTAATAAAAGCGTATTAATTAGAGCCGCAAAGGCCTGAAGGTCTATGTAGGGGCCTTATATCAAATTAAAATTAATCATTTCATTTCCTTTCATTATGCACCGAAGGCGCAGGAAGGTTTGATGAAAATGGATGCAGAGTAAAGTTATTAAAGTGTGATTTTATGGTGCGCATCGTTTAAATAAGGTGATGATGATGTCTCGTCCAAATAAGGTTTTGTTTTTTTTAAAACAAATTACGGCTGTTTTAAATGCGTAATTGCAACCAAGGGCATAAAAATGCTTTTCAAGTAAATCTTAATAAGTACTTCGAATTTTAGAAAAAAACACAATATTACAAACCTCTTTTTTTTACACCGAGCTGGTCTCGGTCTCCAGGTACTGAACTTGAAATCCTTGAAAAAAAAAGGGTTATCAGAATTCACCCTATTGGGGCAAAAAATCTGGATGTGGTATCTTGAATATACAAGTCAAATTTTCAAGTTCGTTTTTTCGCATATAGATCGCGACAAAGGAAAATTAGATGGTGCAATGTCAGGTGAGTATTATGGGTGAAGCAGTCAGATGTCCCTTTCTTCCGATCACTAAAACACTTTCTATTGCACAAAAACTTGAAAAAATGATTCGTATCCTAGAGGCGTTTCGAAATATTTTGCTCCAAAAATCATTTTTTAAATCTATCCGGGGTTTAAAATTTGCTACTAGGGTTAGCAAAAGATCCTTGATGACTAGGATAATTGCATCGTTAATTAAAAAAAACTTTTAACAATTGATTTGTGTAAAAAAGCTACATTACTTTCTATCCTCCTATTAAGATGACTCTCGCTGGACCAGAACAAACGTAAAATTCAAATGGAGTTAACGCGGGAGAACGCGCGTCTACGAGGCAAACGTTAGGACGCGCGGGCTCATAAAATGACCCCAAACCTTTGAATGAACCCAAAATTCCTTCCTACGCAGTTGAAAACTTTTATATTTTAATATTTCTTTCTTAAAACCATATTGCAGTACAATTACAGACATTGAAACCTATCATTTAGACAAAAATATGCTACGCAAACTAACTTTCTTTCGCAATTCTGTTTAAAGGAAAGGAATGTATATATTTTACACAAAGCTCATATAAATTTTGTGGGTTACTACATTTTATATAATTTACAATATTTATAACAACTATCATTCCAGAATTTATGTTTTTAAAGAAAACTGATAGATTTATATTTGAAATGTTTCAATTTTTAATTGAAACTAATTAATTTACTTGATTTTCATTTTGTCTCCTCCTTTATTTTGATACTGCATGTATGAAGATAAACAAAATAAAACTTTGATTGTAATTATCATAATTTAAGTACTTTTTACACTAGTTAAATGAAAGGGAGATGATAATTTTATTGAATAAGTGTCCCTTTCACATTATTTGCTCAATTTCTAAATAAGTATTATTTCGGTATCATTTTTCCCTCCAAAAAGGATTTAAGAAATGTATTTACTAATGAACATAAAGAATACTTTCTATGTGGTTGTTTTAGAGTACAATTTTTTTTAATTGAAAAAAAGTGACGAACTGACCTTATCAGGCAGGCAAAATAGTTGATCTGTCAAGCAAACGGAAAGACGCGCGGGGTCATAGGATGACCCTAGTAACTGACCAAACGTGTCTTGGCTGAAGGCAAATGCCAGAAATACCTCGGAATTAGTAACAAAAGGTGAATGGGGGTAGAAACTCAGCTACTGAGAAGAAAGGAGTGAACTGGTGCATAGTTTTCTTGGAATTGGAGTTGGAACATTGCTTTGGGGTCATAAAATGACCCCGCGCGTCCTCCCGAGTTAATTGTTTTCCCGATCGTAGGAAAAACAAGATTAATGAAAGAAAAGTAAACACCGAGAATCGTCAGTATTACAACTAGTTGCTTATTTCATTGATACAAAATTTCCATCTGTTTTTTAGAAAAGTTTCCGACAATTTGTTTTCAAATATGTACCTTTTATTCATAATACCGAATAAACATGATTGTTTAGGAAGATTTCGGCATATATTTTTGACTATAACATTGAACACCACAACTGGCCCCATGAATCAGCATTGTGAGCCCTGTATGGCCCGCAGGCAGTAGGTGGGCACCCGTGCAGTAAATAGTAGCAAATGTGTTTAATTTTGATAATACAGTAGAGAACCAATTATCCGGGATGTTTGGAACCACAGCTATCCCGGATAACTGAATTTCCCGGTTTTCTCAATCGCTACGAAGCGATATTTGCCAATCTTTTCTTTACTAATATATAAAGCTGTAGAGTTT
This sequence comes from Uloborus plumipes, assembly GCA_038373865.1. Taxonomy (NCBI): domain Eukaryota; kingdom Metazoa; phylum Arthropoda; class Arachnida; order Araneae; family Uloboridae; genus Uloborus; species Uloborus plumipes. The sequence continues at coordinate 25,832 of JAXGGA010006730.1, forward strand.
GTTTGTTTGTTTGTTTGTTTGAACGCGCTAATCTCAGGAACTACTGGTTCGATTTGAAAAATTCTTTTTGTGTTGAATAGTCCATATATCCAGAAAGACTTTAGGCTATAGTTTGAAAAGATTCGATAAGCGATTCGTTTTTTTATTCGAATTCAAGGCAATTTTCTCATAAATCGCCGAATACTGGGGTTAAAAATTACTTGCACATATTAATGTTACCTATCGTTGGAAGCAGAAAAATTTTGTCCGTTCTATGCAGTTTGTTCCGATTCTCTAACTTAAACACAGCACAAGTTATTCAATTTTTAAACTTGCCTTTTGCAAGGCTTCACCCGATTTCTTGCAATACTTGGTTCATTAAAACCATCCATAAAAAATAAACTAATTATGCCACAGTTTTGATTTTTACGCCATTGGATAGAGCGATATTTTTAACCCCTGAATTGATTCGACTTACAGTCGAAGAACCAAGCTTTTATCTCCACTAGAAAAAAAGTTACAAGCGTTTGAACTTTGAGTTCGAAAACCTCTTTCCTGATCAAACTATTAAAGTTTTATTGCGTTGCTATGGCGACATCTTTTACATTCATTGTTGGTGTCCTTTTCTTCATTTCGTTTCTTAAAAGCATTTCATTTTACGGCGTTTCAACAAGGCAAATAATGCGATCGTCCGTGTTTCACTTGAATTCCTGCATACTTAAAGGCTTATATTTTTTTTCTGGTACCATTTTTAAAATGTGTTTGAAATTAAATTGTAATTCATGTTTTTAGCAGGGATTTTTTTTTGGCTGCGATCTAAATATTAAAACAACTTTTTTGTTTGGAATTTTGCAATTAATAACACAGAGAGCGGTTTGGAAATATTTGTTTTTGGTAGGGAATTGTATTTGTTTAATTAGGGAGAGTGTTAAATATGTGCCACTTGACATTGTTTTGAAGAAGCATGTGCAAATAATGCGATTGACTTTTTTATGCGGGAAAGTTTTTTAGCGAGCCGCTTTAGCGGGGAGTAGTTTTTTGAAACCGGTTTCGCTAAAACTTTCCTCCCTCCTTTAAATGCGAACCGCCTTGGCGGCGAGTAATTTGTTTTAAGTTTCCTTACTACTTTAAAGGCGAGTCGCCTTGGCGGCGGTAGTTTGCTGAAACTTTCCTCGCTACTTTAAAGGCGAGCTGCCTTGGCGGTTATATATCATTATATACCGCCTTGACGGCGAGTAGTTTATTTAAATTTTCATCACTACTTTAAAGCCCGTGCAACGCCGGGCCCCACAGCTAGTTGTTTATAAAACCCAAGTTACTATAACAAATAGTAATACATCTTAAAATCTGAAGAGAAAACGATCCAGAAGTGCTTATAGATATTACAATATTAAAAATTTCTGAGCTATATGCCACTTATATGGTATTTATGAAGAAACAGTTCATATTCATTTAGGTATTTCAAAAGAAAAAAAAAAAAGCTCTTCATTTTTTAGAAATTGCCGAAAATGCGTATTTTAAAAAGTGGCGGAAGAATCGACAAAATTTTGCCGGTTTTCTGGTTTCCCAGTATTTTGGTTCCCGGATAAAAGGCTCTGTACTGTAATGCTCAACATGAACCAGAATGACTCGTTTTGTGCATGGATCTGAGACCATCCGTGGTTGCAGCCCATATTTGCTTGACGTATTAAAATGAGCTGGCAACCCTATTCTAAAGCACAACTTGGCTATCTTTTCTACGCGGTGCGACGCCAAAGTTCGAAAATCATAGCCCGCAGCACTAGCAGCAGCTCTTCTGAATCGGAAAGTTCAATTAGTTATTTGCATAACCGCGTTTCAAATCGACGCTCGCGCTCTGATTGGTCAAGTTTATTCCAGTTTTATAACTTATCGTGGGAATAAATGGAATCTAATTACAGTCAGGGCGCTTAGAGTGACTGAAATCGCATGTGTGTTGAATTATGAAATTAACTCGCCTATTGTGGGCATTCACTGAAATGTTTCAAACTTTCTTTTCAATTACACGATATATTTATTTTAGTAAAGCAGACATACCTATTTGTTTTCAATAGAAAGTCGCTTGGTTAGACCAAAAAAAAATCTACAAATAAAGAAAATAAATAAAAATTGTAGAAAGAAATCGTTTCGCAAAAACGAATTGCAGCAGGATCATACTCGTAGGGTCTTCTGTTTCTACAAGTGGAAAGAGACTGATGATAAAATAATACAAAGTGCATAATTTCTAATGTTTTAGATACCAGTTTTTTTTAATTGCATGAGTTTAACCGAAACTCATTACAAAAGTAGTTGGTGAATACTTTGCAATTTTTTTTAATTATTTAGTAATACTTTAGTTAATTTATTTTAATTAAATATAATAAGTTTAATCAATTAATTCACATGAACCAAAATCAAAGACAACTACGGAGAAACATTTTGTATTTCTAAAACTAGTCACGTTTACAAATTTAACCATCTTTCAAGTAAATGAAGAAGTTTTATGAACTTTTATAGAAAGACAAAAACACATATCGTGCCTTTCTAAAAAAAATACCGAATTGCTCCCCTTGCGAAGCGTTAAAAAATTGAAAAGTTTTGACTGTAAAATAACAATTTTCTTGAGAATTGCCCATATGGATGAATATCAGGAAAAGTGCCAATTTGACCATGGAAATTTTCACTTTTTAAAGATACTCAGAAAATAAAATTAATAGGGTATTTCAAACACACATAAGGAACATTTTTTTTTAAAAATTAGAGGCATGGTCAAGGTGAACATTTACCCCCATTTTAGGGGAGGGGTGTCTTTGAGCGTTACCGACATGATGAGAATGCTACCGATCTGACAAATATTACAGATTTCACACTTAGTGTACAAAAGTAAACACATTCACTACCTTTAATGTTTAAAAAGACAATGATAATTATTTAGAATTTAATAACACTTACACAGCCTGAACGCTTTTTTGTTTCATTAATAAAATTAGAGACTAATTAAAAGTTAGTTAAAGTTTAAATTAGTGCGACAAAGTTTTTTTTCAAACAGATAAATAGGTTAATAGTTAAAAAATCAAAATAAAATAAAATTCTTACACAATCTTAAAAAACGAAATTAATTCAAGATAGTCGGAGTTTGGCGGGGGAGGGAGACTTGCACTAGACTGTTCGTAAGTTTTCCATTTTCAAACAGAATTATATTTTTGGGTGCAGTAGTTACGAACGAAAGTCTGAATATTGATGTAAAAGAAAAGAGGGTAAAAAATGGCAATAATTTTGATTGAAAACTCAAATTTTGCAAAAAAAATTATTGTTTGTGAAGCATTTAAAAGCACAATAAATAAACTGCTTCCAATAATGGAAAATTTGGCAGGAAAAACGATGCACTTAAAATTATCTTTGTTCTTTAAAACTCAACTCATAACATGAAGAAAGAATTGCAAAAAAATATCGGTAACGCACGCATCAGTTTCGTAACAAATATCTTCTACTTCGGCGCTACCGACAAAAAATGTGCACATCTGTAAAATGTGCACATCCAAAAGCACTGATTTTTTTTCTTAAATCGACTCTGTAATGTATAAATGGAATTGTTTGCATAGTAAAAGGCAATTGTTATTACTTTCTCTACACTCGTAGAAAACTGTATGCAATGATAAATAGATCTGCATAAAGCACTCTAAAAGTATTTTATTAACAGTAGGTGTCAATGTGCTATTATTGATGTTAATGTAAATAAAATATTCTTTCATCTATATTAACCCTTTTTTCCCCGTCCAATATCTCGATACTGACTACGACCCAGATTCCTTTGTTAAACTTAATCGATTAATCATGAAGCCTATAAAACTCTTTTCCAAGAGAGTATTACCGATTCGGCCAATTACTACCTTTTCACCCGACAAACAATCAATCAATCCCTCACTTTTCGGAAGATGTCCACTTGGGATCCCTTGTTGAAGAACTTTGTGAGTAATGATGATGAGGGTCAAGGCTCAGGATGAGGTCAGAACCTCTATTTTGGGACACAGTGTTCTGGACAGGGGAGGCACTGGATGCTTTGTCATTCGTCAATTAAGTGGTTGGGGACAAGATCTCATCGCATAAACGGCAAGATAAAAAGGACGTCAATAATCAGGGATAATTTATGGTCTGCTGCTACATCATTTATTTTCAAAAGGGTTGGTATCAACTCTTATGCATTCGAAGAACTTAGTCTGATAGCACTGTGAGCTTATATCGATGCTGTAAGATTATGAAATGAAGCAGTACGAAGTGAAGTGGCGTAAGTGCCAAAATGAAAAGTATGGAGGTAACCAGTAACAAGAAGTTCTGTCAAGAACTAAACGAGTTTACTTTCCAGTACATGGACATCGGCATTCTCGCATCTGATCAATATTCTCAAATTCAAACAAAAAAAATTGTTTAAATCGGACTGTTCACTCAAAAGTTATTAGGGGTGACAGCTTGTTTGAACGGTTCAATGTTGAACGAAAAATTGTTCAAATCAAAAATGTAGATACGGGAATGAAGTATCTTTGAAAAGATCTTTCGAACAAAAAAAAAGTTTGTTCAAATCGGACTGTTAACTAAAAAGTTAGTATCGCGGGACCGGTTTTTTGAACGGCTCAAAGTTGAACCAAAAATTGTTCAAATCAAAAAATCAAGTATGGGAATGAGCTGTACTCGCCGAGATCTTTCCAACAAAAAAAAGTTTGTCCAAATCGGAATGTTCATTCAAAAGTTATTAGGGGGGGGGGGGGAGATAGACAGACCGACAGACCGACCGACACACAAATTCCCCATTTCAATACCCTACTTTCAAATTTTTAATTTTTCGATATTTATTTCTTTCTTTTTTTTTGTTTACTTGTTTCTTTTTGAGTTTGTTTTGGACTTGGCGATATTTTTTGAACTTGGCGATATTTTTTAGATGCATTAGATACTTAGAGGCAAAAGATGGCTGTAAATTCGTAAAGTGTTTCTATCTGAAATTAGTCTGGTATACACTGGTAAGTTTTGCTACAGCCAGCAATAGAAAACTCTCATCTCTTTTAGACAGGATATTGCTATAGACTGGTAACTGCTACTACATCAATAATTAGAAAAACTCTCATGTGTTTTAGCCAAGATGTTTTAAAAAACTGGTGTGTGTTTCTCCAGCTAGAGTTAGAAAAACTTTTCAGTGAAAATCTACCTACAACTCAAAATGTGTCCCAGTTTTATTCAAAGCTTTAAAAAGTCCACTTGTATTTTTTTGCTAATCAGTACATAAAAAAATCAATCTTATTGCTTAACAAAACATAAAACACGACATTTAGATTCATTCAGAATAATTTGGGATCTCTTGCTGAAGATCTTTGTGAGTAATGATAAAGAGGTTCAACGGTCATGATGGGGTCGGAACCTCTTTTTTGGAAACATATGCAAACGATGAAAAGTGAGTAAGTCAGAAAAATCAAACTGATAAAATTTGAAAATCTCCCGAAAATCAATTAAAGTATAAACTCAAATTCAAGAATTCACGATTCATAAAATGAAAAATAAACATCTGTCTAAAAATGTTAACCATAATCTACTTTTGAAATGTATTACTGTGTGACTATGCCTAAATATTGTGTCAATAAGAATTTCAACACTAATGAAATTAGTAAAAAAACTTTTATTGCCAAGCAAATAAATAGCAAAACATGTAAATAACGAAACATATAAACGACAACAACAACAAAAGGAAAATCCGTAATAGTATTGCTTCAACTCTAAAAACAAAAATACCCTAAAACAACCTTAACCCATTTGTGCCCAAGTGTTTTTTTAATAATTTTTTTTCAATTTTTATCTGCTTGAAACTCTTACTTAGAATGGTTTACATACATTTTAGGCTTAAAATAGTTCTCCGTTGCCATATTTATTAATAGCCCGGGAGCTAACTGTTGGAAAACTGCAAATCGTGATAAGAAGATGCCACTTGGTGGGAATGTTGTTTAGGGCTATACATTGAAATTAAGACCCAGAGGCACTTTCAAAAACCGTTTTAATCCAAAATGGCGGCGTTTTTCAAAATAGCGGCCTATGCTACTGCTTTTGCAATTTAACTCACACAAAAGAGGTTTTTATATCAAATTATATGTTTTTCAGGAAAAGGATTTCATTTAGTATGTTGAAAAAAAGCTAAATGTTCATTTTGATGTTTATTTTTGTATTTATTTTTAAGAATTATATTGTTGACGAGAAGACTACATGTAGTATCCAAAATCTTTTAGAAAGTTAGCCAAATTGCGACCGAAGAAAATCAACTGGGAAACTTGGTGCGGTGGTAACCTAACCATGCTCAAATTAGTCTCCTAACACCTCCACACACATCTCCCAGCGGTGCTGCTATTGTTAGAAGCATTCCGAGAAGGCCCGTTTAGTCTGTGGAGTTAGCGACAAAAACAGCCGAAATATTTCACTTCCGGATAACAGTGTGAATTTGGTACAGAGCTTATGTACATATATAAGAACAAAAGACCGCCGGGAGACACTTGATCAGGGGTCATGAACTCCCGTGATGACGTCATCAAGATGGCCGCTTTTACAGGTAAATACGTTCGTTTAATTGCTTAAAACTCCATCATAGATTGAAATATTGCAAAACTCAAATGTATCATTTGAAAGCTCTTTGAAAGAGCTATTTGGAAAGATTTAATTTTTCTTTCTGAGGTCAAGGTCCCACCTGTAATGACGTCATCAAAATGGCCGCTTTTACAGGTAAATACGTTTGTTTAACTCCCCCTAAAACTCCATCATATATTTAAATATTTCAAAATTCAAATATATCATCTGAAAGCGATTTAAAAGATCTATTTAGAAAGATTTAATTTTTCTTTTTGCGGTCAAGGGCCCACCTGTGATGACGTCATCAAAATGGCCGCTTTTACAGGTAAATGCGCTCATGTAACTGTTTAAAACTCCATCATAGATTTAAATATTGCAAAACTGAAATTTATCGTCTGAAAGCGTTTTAAAAGAGCTATTTTATAGTGCTTGGTTTTATTTTCTAAGACAAATAGTTGAAAAGTTATAACAATTTTAAATTGAAAATGTATAACAAACGTATTTACCTGTAAAAGCGGCCATTTTGATGACGTCATCACAGGTGGGCCCTTGACCTCAGAAAGAAAAACTAAATCTTTCTAAATAGCTCTTTTAAAGAGCTTTCAGATGATATATTTGAGTTTTGCAATACTTCGATCTATGATAGAGTTTTAATCAGTTAAACAAACGTATTTACCTGTAAAAGCGGCCATTTTGCTGACGTCATCATAGGTGGGCCCTTGACCTCAGAAAGAAAAATTAAATCTTTCTAAATAGATCCTTTAAAGCACTTTCAGATTATGTAGTTGAGTTTTGAAATGTTTAAATCTATGATGGAGTTTTAGGGGGAGTTAAACAAACGTATTTACCTGTAAAAGCGGCCATTTTGATGACGTCATCACAGGTGGGCCTTTGACCTTAGAAAGAAAAATTAAATCTTTCTAAATAGCTCTTTTAAAGAGCTTTCAGATGGTATTTGAGTTTTGCAATGTTTGAATCTATGATGGAGATTTAGGGGGAGTTAAACAAACGTATTTACCTGTAAAAACGGCCATTTTGATGACGTCATCACAGGTGTTAAATAATCACACCTGGTGTTAAATAATTAAATCTTTCTAAATAGCTCTTTTAAAGAGCTTTCAGATGAACTATTTGAGTTTTGCAATATTTGAATCTATGATGGAGTTTTAGGGGTAGTTAAACAAACGTATTTACCTGTAAAAACGGCCATTTTGATAACGTCATCACAGGTGGGCCCTTGACCTTACAAAGAAAAATTAAATCTTTTTAAACGGCTCTTTTAAAGAGCTTTCAGATGATATATTTGAGTTCTGAAATATTTAATCTATGATGGAGTTTTAGAGGGAATTAAACAAACGTATTTACCTGTAAAAGCGGTCATTTTGATGACGTCATCACAGGTGGGCCCTTGACCTTAGAAAGAAAAATTACATCTTTCTAAATAGCTCTTTTAAAAAGCTTTCTGATGATATATTTGAGTTTTGCAATATTTCAATCTATGATGGAGTTTTAAGCAGTTAAACGAAGGTATTTACATGTAAGAGCGGCCATTTGATGACATCATCACAGGTGGGCCCTTGAACTCAGAAAAAAACATTAAACCTTTCCAAATAGACCTTTTAAAGAGCTTTCAGATGGTATAGTTGAGTTTTGAAATATTTAAATCTATGATGGAGTTTTAGGGGAAGTTAAACAAACGCATTTACCTGTAAAAGCAGCCATTTTGATGACGTCATTAAAGGTGGGACCTTGACCTCAGAAAGAAAAATTAAATCTTTCCAAACAGCTCTTTCAAAGATCTTTCAAATGATACATTTGAGTTTTGCAATATTTCCATCTATAATGAAGTTTTAAGCAATTAAACTAACGTATTTACCTGTAAAAGCGGCCATCTTGATGACGTCATCACGGGAGTTCATGACCCCTGATCAAGTGTCTCCCGGCGGTTTTTTGTTCTTATATATGTACATAAGCTCTGTACCAAATTTCACACTGGTATCCGGAAGTGAAATATTTCGGCTGTTTCTGTCGCTAACTCCACAGACTAAACGGGCCTTCTCGGAATGCTTCTAACAATAGCAGCACCGCTGGGAGATGTGTGTGGAGTTCTTAGGAGACTAATTTGAGCATGGTTAGGTTACCACCGCACCAAGTTTCCCAGTTGATTTTCTTCGGTCGCAATTTGGCTAACTTTCTAAAAGATTTTGGATACTACATGTAGTCTTCTCGTCAACAATATAATTCTTAAAAATAAATAAAAAAAAAAAAACATCAAAATGAACATTTAGCTTTTTTTCAACATACTAAATGAAATCCTTGGCCTGAAAAACATATAATTTGACATAAAAACCTCTTTTGTGTGAGTTAAATTGCAAAAGCAGTAGCATAGGCCGCCATTTTGAAAAACGCCGCCAACTTGGATTAAAACGGTTTTTGAAAGTGCCTCTGGGTCTTAATTTCATTGTATAGCCATTAGCAACATTCCTACCAAGTGGCATCTTCTTATCACGATTTGCAGTATTCCATTGATTTTTGACAGTTAGCTCCCGGACTATAAAATATTTAACGTCCTGTTTTTGGGGATATTTTGCAGATATGTGAGCAAAATACGACCTTACTTGACTTTACTTTTGCAAAGTAACACTACAGAAGGCGTCTCTGATCCATTTTAAGCAAATCATTTTAAAATAGTTTAGTTTTATGGAAAATAAGTTCGCAAAAAAAAAAACTTACTTTCTGTGGCTACCCATGCTGGATCGTTGCTTAACTGATTTGTCTGCAAATAGTTGTCAATAAATAATCAAATAATCTCTGATGTCCAAGTAGTGGTTCTATCTGGTTTTCTCAAGAAGAAGGACTATTTAACTTGCGAAAAATAGTTTTAGTAAAAGGATATACCCATTACAGGCTTTTGTATGAAGTAACTTACCAGCGTCCCGTTTCTAGGCTACTGGGCATAAATGGGTTAATTAGCTTCAGATATGCGTAATGACAATCCATTGCACTCTATATATTTTCTAATACGCACTACTGCGCTGCTCCTTCGTCAGAACACCGAAACTAAAACTCAGAATTCGACAAATTAATTATTCTCTAATTCGGCGGGGATGTTTACGTAAGCACACATGCAAATGAGCGTGAATGCAGTTACACATACCATTGCTTCAAAGGGAAATATAATTACCCTGTTTATGTAACTATACAAGTTTACATAATATAACGAGTTTACTTTCGTAATTGTTTAATGATTTATGCTTTGAGTGTGACGCCAGTACAAACACTGCATGAATTCTGCGAAATGATTAATTTCTTGACATTTGTTCAGGCAAGAAATTATTGCAATGTGGATGATAATTGAAATTATTAATGTTAATAGAACTGTGAAATTTGAAACATGGCATTTTACTAAATTAGGTTCTTAGAATAAGTATAACTGCCAGGCTCGAATATACGTGAAAATCATCTTGGATCGTTTTATTTATGAAATAAAATTGCCAAGAAGGTTTATTTTGTGTGAGAAAATTAATTTAAATTTATAATTTCGTCACTTTTTGTTGAATTTTCTCCTGAATCTCTTAGTTTTTCCTTCTCGTTAAGCAGTGTAAAATGGGTTGAACTGTAGCGCAGTTTCAACATTAGCCCCTTCTGTGTCCTTTGGATGAATTGAGAAATAGAGCTTTAGATATTACAGCCAAGAGTGAACTTGCTCATAGTATGCGGGTATGAAAAATTTGACATTATGACTGCATGTTAGCGAATAAAATCATGTTTTATTTACTTCAGCGTATTTTTTAGCCTACTTTCCCGTTAAAAATAAAAGAAAGACGAAAAAAGTATTAAAAGTAGCTTAATGCATCGAAAAAATATCGCCAAGTCCAAAAAATATCGCCAAGTTAAAAAAAATATCGCCAAATCCAAAAAATATCGCCAAGTTAAAAAAATAAAGAGGTAAAATGAATATCGAAAAATTAAAAATTTGAAAGTAGGGTATTGAGATGGGGAATTTGTGTGTCGGTCTGTCGGTCGGTCGGTCTGTCGGTCTGTCGGTCTGTCTGTCCCCCCCTAATAACTTTTGAATGAACATTCCGATTTGGACAAACTTTTTTTTGTTGGAAAGATCTCGGCGAGTACAGCTCATTCCCATACTTGATTTTTTGATTTGAACAATTTTTGGTTCAACTTTGAGCCGTTCAAAAAACCGGTCCCGCGATACTAACTTTTTAATGAACAGTCCGATTTGAACAAACTTTTTTTTGTTGGAAAGAACTTTTCAAGGATACTTCATTCCCGTATTTACATTTCCGATTTGAACAATTTTTCATTCAACATTGAACCGCTCAAGCAAGCTGTCACCCCTAATAACTTTTGAGTAAACAGTCCGAAAAAAATGACTGACTGTGCAGACGATTTTTTGTTCATTTATTCATTTGTTTTATTGAATTTATTATTATTATTATTATTATTTTTGGCAGACGATTTTTTTTGTAACAAAAATGTTTCATTCACTAGGGCATTTTATTCTTTATTTATATTTAACAACTGGCAACGGATGAAAAGTGAAATTCGAGACATTTTATCAACGGACGAGTTTTTTTTCTTTTTTTTTCTTTCTTTGATAAAATGTGTTTTGATGTACTTTGTACTTTTAATTTTTTTTTTGAAAACAATTGAGGAATTTTTCTACGGAAGAACTGTAACAGTTACATTCTTTAAAAGGTGCGACAAAACTTTATTTATTCATTTATTTACTTTTTATGTGTCTATTTCATCTGATGAGAGAGGTATATTTTGCTTTTAAAGGTATGTTTGACATAATTTTTAGTCTTAGATAATCAAGAGAATAATGATCAGATGCTAGAATGCCCATGTCGATGTACGGGAAAGTAGGCTCGTTTAGTTCTTGACAGAACTTCTTGTTTTTTTTTTTTTTTTTCAATCTAAAAATCCTGCAGCAAATAAAAATAGTGATTTCTTTTCCCTATCAAGTTGATTCCAATACATCGCCAGTTTAGTTAGCTGAAAAGGTTTATTATACTAGACAGCAACTTAAGTTGACACTGAACGTCACTACGAGCGGAGCCAATAATAGCTCACAAGCAGTTAGCGATCTCCTTTGATTCGCCAAGTAGGCTGTGACCTTTTATCGAGATCGTTTTTCATAGGCTAACGTCACGCTAACGTAACGCTGGCGTCACGATGTTTTTGTCAAGAAGCCTTGCAATGTAGTATAGTTTAAAATTCTTCATAAACAATACTCAATGTTGCATGTGACACGCTGAATCATCCAAATCTAATTAGAAAGCGTTTAAAAAGAAAAATAATACAAAGATCTAAAATATGCTCTAAATTTATGAGAAATATTTTAAAGATTTAATTTACATCCAAATTTGATGAATTTAAAAAAAAAAGCTGAAGAATTATAAAATTAGTTGCTTCCACTTACATTAGAGTGCAGCATGTTTGGGGTAAATGGAAAGTTCAAGTCAAAAATAAGAGGGATGCATAAATTTACAATTAAATGCTTTTAATATGCCATCCACATGACAAATAAAACTAGTTGGAACCAGTTTTTTCACACTTGAAGATAGCTGAAAGAGGAAATGTAAGATCACTAAACTAGCAGGAAAGCAGTACATTTTTCACAGTTTTATCTTCAAGCAAGGATAACGCCTATAACAAAATTGTTTCGAGATACTTGGAACCCTCAGAATGTCGTCTACCTTTCACCCAATCTTCACTAACCCGTAATTTCGTTTCAAAAATCACCACAAGTGTGGAAACAAAGTTTGTTTCCATTTACTCCATGCTTTTCTTTACCCTAACTGATCCCCCTCCCCCCGCCCAACTTACTTGGTGAAGATAAATATTTCATAAAGGTACGGGGACCTGCTAGTTTTCTCTTGCCCCTTCTTTCAAGGATTGTTAACATTATTTGTGAAGAGAAAAGTATTCACTTTAGTTTGTCAAAGCAAAACAAATAAATTTTCAGTACGGAATATAAAATAACTCCGTGTTTTGCAGTAACTTAAAAATATAATTTTTTGGTGTGTATGCAATGGTGTTTAAGTGTTGCTTTTGGATATTATAAAGAATTCATTTTTCAATCTAAAAGCATTAACACATTAATGCCTGACATTTTTTTCCACAGATATTTTGTATACAGGTTACAAACAGTGTTTAATGGGCAGGAAAAATAATAAAAAATATACTATGTAAAAAAAAAAATTTTATTAAGGAAAGAAAAATCGTCCCTTAAAAGTTACGATAGACCCCAGATGGTACATACTTTTTTTACTAAAAAATTTTTTTTGCCTACGATATAATATTTAAAAAGACATTTTGTGAGAAGAAATAAAACCAGCAATTAATGTAAACTGGGAAGCTGGGTTGAGCTTTGAAAACTTAGCTTTTTTTCTTGAGATTGTGAACGATGTAATTTTTGATATTAAAACTGCTTCAGAACACACTTAACAAGGGTTATGTGCTGCAATCTTTTAATAACGAATTGAAACAATACCAAGGTACTCATTGAACACTCTTATTTGGTTGAAATGTTCATTTTGGAGAAATTCAGACCCTTTTTTGGACCGTCCCTAAAACGGGATGCTAGGTATTAATGGGTTAAGCTTATGGATGAAAAGACGTCAACAAAAGCTTTTGCAAAATGTCTTTTCATTCAAATTTGTACATTTTAAAAATACAGTATATTCTTTTATCATAGCACGTGTTTTAAAAAAATCAGAAATCGAGCGTGATTAAAGATCCCACCAAATTAGCTTTGTTTCCTCCTTAATTAATCACTGGAACAAGACAATAAAGGGTTTTTTCCTTGAAAGGAGGGATGTCTTCTCGGGAGATTTGGATGCGTCTAAATCAATCAAGCAACTACTTGACGCGTGTCCATTGACTTGACTGATGGTCTGTGGCAAGAGGAACCACGGGGTCACGTCCTCCCTGTGATCTTGGCATCTAAAACGTTGAGGAACAGTCAGAGGGTAATTTGTGAGCAACAAGGATTCACTTAAAGAAGAAATTTAAAACGGTCAGTCATCACGAGATTTTCTAAAATTTTATTTCGCAAGGATTTTACACTATGAATAAATGTAGGACTCTAATTGTAAAAATAAATGTAGTGCTCAAGAATATACAAGATGCTTAAGTCATGCAGTGATAACAAAAATCCCCCCCAAAAAAATATTTAAAGGGGAAAACAAACTAATTCAGATTTAAATAAAATTAGTTTTTTTTTTAATAATGACTATATTTTTAAGCACTTCTTTTTTTTTTTTACAACATGGAAGAGACTTCAACTAGGGCATTTTTATTATTTTTAAAAAGCTCAGTCAGCATTTGCTTTCTAGGGGGTAATGGTTTGGTCATAGTTGATTTTGCAAGGACAGAAATTGTCATATTTGAATTAATTGTCTAGACGACAATCTTCGACACTTAACCCTTCACTGCACAGTGTGCCAGATCTGGCACAAACCAAATAAACCCCCATATATTCCTATGATTTTTGAATGCAGTTAAACTGAGCTTTGTGCCCCTTCTGGAACATTGCTGTAACAGTTTAGTGTGATTTTTATGCACTAGTTAGTTGTACTAGTCTAGGTATTACAGTTCTTGCTTTTGAAAGAAAGAGGGTCTGCATTTCCGTTAGAAGTGTGCTTAGTCATTATTTCTTTTGTTCTAAAAATACTTAAATACACTTAGTGGAAAGTTTGTTTATACCACTTATGGCACAAAACACATTGTAGATTATTACTTATCGGTATACAAAGCATATGCTATGTGGTTTGTGCCATATATAGAACAAACAATTAAAACATCATTTTTGGTGCATATTTTTAAGATTAATTTTTTTCTTCATTTTTCCTGAACTCAGGGCTATTAAAAAGGTAACAAATGATTTTTTTCATGAAAATATAAAAAATCGTGCAGTGAAGGGTTAACCCCCCTCCCCACCCTTTTTTTTCATCATCACAGCGTCAATGGATGCTTTTTCTTTTATAGATGTCACTTTCAGTTTTTGAAGTTAGAATCACCTTCATGCTTTAGACAATATTGAACCAAATTTTAAATCGTTTGAATCATACTTAAATGCCAAGTGGCATTTCTCGTTTTAGCTTCAAATAAAAATACTGATTGTAAAAACACAAATTAGATGTGATTGAAGTGTTTGTGATTAATATAACTCATCACTAAGGAGTCTTATCACGTTTGTTGTTACTAGTGCAACGAAAAGTCCACTACTTTGGGATGCAAAAAGTGATTCAAGATTTGTAGTGCACACACAACTTCAACCAAATTAACTCAAGTATATGTTTTATGATTTAAAGCATAATCATCTTAACTGCGCTCAGCAGCATCCAAGTCCAGCAACATACTTGCAATTTGTGATTTCAAGCATTACCATCTTAACTGCTCTCAGCAACATCCAAATCCAGCAACATAAATGCAATTTGTGATTTCAAGCATTACCATCTTAACTGCGCTCAGCAACATACTTGCAATTTATGATTTCAAGCATTACCATCTTAACTGCGCTCAACAACATCCAAATCCAGCAACATACTTACAATTTATGCTTTCAAGCATTACCATCTTAACTGCGCTCAACAACATCCAAATTCAAATCAAACAATTTACTATTTCAAGCATTACTATCTAAATTGCGTTCAGCAACATCCAAATTCAAATCATACTTACAATTCTTGATTTCAAGCATTATCATTTTAATTAACCCATTAATGCCCAGCGTCCCTTTTTAGGGATGGTCCAAAAAAAGGGTTTGGATTTCTCAAAAATGAACATTTCAACCAAATAATAGTGTTCAATGAGTACCTTGGTATTGTTTCAATTCGTTATTAACAGATTGTAGCACATAACCATTGTCAAATGTGTTCTGTAGCAGTTTTAATATGATCTTTATCAAAAATGACATCGTTTACAATCTCAAGAAAAAAAGCTAAGTTTTCAAAGTGATTCCCAGCTTCCCAGTTTATGTTAATTGCTGATTTGATTTCTTCTGATAAAATATCTTTTTAAATATTATATCGTAGGTAGAAAATTTTTTTAGTAAAAAAAGTATGTACCTTCTGGGATCTATCGTAACTTTTAAGAGACAAATTTTCTTTCCCTAATAAAAAAATTATTTTTTACATGATATTTTTTTTAATTATTTTTCCTGTCCATTAACCCTTTAAGCGCCCTGGGTTCGACTTTAGGACTCCTTAATAATTTTTTTCTGCCTCTAAGTAATTAATTTTTTTTTTGAAATTAACTTGAACTCAATAATTAAGTTCCTAGTTTCATTGGTACTTTTTTCCAAAATTCTGGACAGTAAATTCACCCAGTAAAATATCTAAAAGCGGCATTTTACGTCGCGGCCGCTCAAAGGGTTAAACACTGTTTATAACCAGTATCCAAAATATCTTTGGAAAAAAAAAAAGTCAGGCAT
This sequence comes from Uloborus plumipes, assembly GCA_038373865.1. Classification (NCBI taxonomy): domain Eukaryota; kingdom Metazoa; phylum Arthropoda; class Arachnida; order Araneae; family Uloboridae; genus Uloborus; species Uloborus plumipes. The sequence continues at coordinate 41,865 of JAXGGA010006730.1, forward strand.
TAATGGGTTAATCACATCTCTCAACCAATTTCAGACTCGATCCACAGAATATATCTAAAAGGCTTTCCGGGCAGTTCTCGATACCGAAATAAGATGCCAGAAGAAAATATATGCAAGGATTTCGATTTATTTTCGAAGTAATCCCACCTGAAAATTCCCTCAAAAAGCTTCTATTTTTTCGATAAACAGAGGCAGAAATGCTTCCGTGTTGATCCCCAGTTTGATCCCGCAGTATCTGTCTTTAAATCGAACCATCCATTTCTTGGTAAGTAAGATCCCTCTCCGATGTTCTCGAAGATATGAATGCGAACGATGCACTGTGCATTCGAAAATCCCCGAGCAGCCACCCCTCAGAAGGATATTCTTCTTCGCAGAACACTAGTCCAAAAGTTTTGCGAACATATATTTTTATTTACATTTATACCGAGAAAGGTAAAGATTCTTAGTTTTCAGAATAGTACATGTGCAAGTTTTCTGTTTTCTTATAACTTTTAAAGCTACATATTTGAAAGACAATGTTTGTGTATTATAGGGTGACAAGAAATAACTTGGACACATATGCTACACTAGATGATGTGTTCGGCGTCGCACGTGTTTAAATACAACATGCCTAACCCAAGAAAATAAATATATGACTTTCAATTAAGCTCATAACAAGTAATAGAATCCTATTTCTCAAAGGTATTTTTTGTGACCATGTGGTAGATTAACTGGGTATGGAGGAGAATGTGAAATCAAACTTAAATGCAATATCACGGAACGCGGGAGCGTCCCGCCCCGCCAAGAAAACCAAATACAAGCCGCCAAGAAATTTCCGTCGCCAAGAAAAATGTAAAAGAGCGACCAAAGGACTGATTACGCGAGTAACCAAACCGGGGTTTTCACCCCTCTGTATCTCAGCCCCATAAAGATCCCTGGAGTTCATTTTTGGTGTACTCAATCTCCAGCGGCCCCTGACGGCACATACTAAAGCAAAACATCCAGGACCCTCAGGGGGAGGGGTGATAAATGTTAAAAAATCGCTATTTTTCGCACTTTTTAAAAATTGTTTGACAGGGTTCCAGACTAAACGGTAACTCGGCTTGAGCTCTACCTTTGCACCCACATTTATTTTGTCCCCAAGCTCGGCATAGGGGTTTTTTCGACCCCCACCCCTCCCCCCTCGCTTTTATTTTCCGTATCTTTTTTTCCCGGGGGTCTTAGTGTTGATTTTTGGTATGAATATTCTCGATGAGACATTGAGGACGTATACCAAAATTTACCCCCCCCCCCGGAGTCATCGTAGGCCGGAGTTATTGATGCTTAAAATTTGTCCGATTTCTATCAACTAGTTCTGTTCAACATCTGAGCATTTACGCTGTCATTGTTGGGCGACGAGGAAAGAAAACTCAATTATTTAAAATTTCATCTGTTGCCAGTTTCTATTTGTTAACAAATAAGATATTTGTAATTGATTTTATTACATAAGGCTTTTAAAAGGGATCTTCAATTTAGTTCATTTTAATATGAGATCGGCAGTAAGGGTCGGGATTTTTTTTTAACTTTTAATTTAATCGTAGTATTGTTAGCAACTAGCTTTGTTTTGCGTCGGTTCGGGTGGTACAGTGTGATTGATTTTAAATTTATCCTCGACTGAAGAAGATCCTTGAATTTTTGCACCAAATGGCATGCCGCCAAGAAAACCACATATGTCGGACGGCCAAGAAAAATGTTGAAGGGAAAAAAGCATGCAGAGTAAATTTTGAAGAGAAAAAAAAAAACATGCAAAGATATAATATTAATGGAAAAACATGTGATATCTCCCCCAAACAACAGTGTTGTAAAAAAATCCCGCACCAAGAAAACCTTAGATACTCAGCTTTAAAAAGTTATGATATCGAGTTTTCCCGCCAAGTTTGTGCCAAACTACTCCTCGTCTGTATGGATAAATTGTTTTCAGTCCTGCCAGGCGGGAAGTTTTTACTCATCAAGCAACCACCTCACTTTACAAAACTTCCCGCCTAACAGTACTGAAAACAATTTAAATGAACTATCCATACAGGCGAGGAGTAGTTTGGCGCAAACTTGGTGGGAAATCTCGATATCATAACTTTTTAAGGCTGAGTATTTAAGGTTTTCTTGGTGGGGTACAACACTGTTGTGTTTTTACAACACTGTTGTTTTTGGGGAGATTTATTTTACCCGTTTGATTTTCCAAAAAGTTATTTTCTATTTTCTAACTATTAACTCCGTATCAATTATTAGCATAGATGAATATAAAAATCCTAAGAAAGCAATAAATTTCATAATTACTCCAGAGAAGCCTTGGTTCAAAATTTTCATCATGATTACTATTAATATTGTTGTTGCGAGGCAACCAAATTTTGCAACAATAGGTCGAAAATTTAATCATTTAATGGGGAATTGACGTGAAATTTACTATTTCCATAATAACTTTTTTAAACTAAGCTTTTTAGAAATAAACTATAGCTTACCCTGCTCCCTGTTACTGTAGCTATCTACGGTGATAGAATGATTAAAATCGGTCCAGCATGGAAGATTATCCCGGACATACATACAAAAGGTAATCATTTATGTACACTGCTCGACATTGAAAATGCAACACCAAGAAGGAGTGGTCAGAAATTCATGCAAATTTTACCGTAGACGCACGTCACTGAGTTATGCAAATGATATGAAATGCGCAGCTCTCCGATGCACGTGGAGTAAGATATAAGAGAATGAAGTTGAAAAGTGGGCTATGTTCATGTTGGTTTTTCTGCCAGACTAATTGTCGGAGAAATTTGGTTTTTGTCTCGAAGGATACGTGTGATAGGAGGAAATGCCACGCCGTCCTCAACGAAGACACTTCCAGCGTATAGACGACTTTACAAGGGGTATGGTGATCGGACTGAGAAGGGGAGGCTGGTCCATACGTCAAATTGCAGCTGATACCCACATGGAGGCAAGCACTGTGCATCGGCTGTGTCGGAGATGGTTGGAAAGAGGAAATGTAGCCACATTGAGGGGTGCAGGTGCAGCCAGAGTGACGACAGACCGCTTGGATCGACGGATTCACCGACAAGCTGTGGCGGACCCGCAAGTCACTTGTACGTCGATTCTGCAGCACGTGCAAGGTACCCTGGATGTTTGTGTGTCGACCAGAACCATTTCCCGTCGACTGGTTGCACGTGGCCTACAATCACGGCGCCCGCTAAGAAGACTGCCATTGACCTCACAGCACAGACTCCAACGTTTGGAATGGTGCCGAACCAGAGCGACGCGGATGGCAGAATGGCAAACCGTAGTGTTCTCAGATGAATCCCGCTTCTGTTTGTCCAGCGATAGTCATCGCATACGTGTGTGGCGTCGACGTGGAGAAAGATCGAATCCGGCAGTAACTGTGGAACGCCCCACAGCGCGACAACGTGGCATTATGGTTTGGGGCGCTATTGCATACAATTCCGTATCACCTCTAGTTCGTATTCGGGGAACTATGACTGTCCAACGATATGTAGATAATGTACTGCGGCCGGTGGCAATCCCCTACCTTCAGGGTCTGCCAAATGCAATTTTTCAACAGGATAACGCCCGGCCTCACAGTGCTCGAATCAGCCAACATGCTCTACGAGGTGTACAGATGCTTTCCTGGCCACCATATTCTCCTGACTTGTCACCAATTGAACGTGTGTGGGACGTGATTGGACGACGTTTGCAGAACCTGCCACTGCCTCGTTCAGAGGATGAACTGTGGCAAATGGTTGAAAGGGAATGGAGTGCCATCCCTCAGGACACCATCCGCAGGCTTATTGACTCCATGCCTAGACGTGTTTCTTCGTGCATCGCTCGCGGTGGTCCTACAAAGGTCTTACAGGTGGTCTTACAGAGCCGACGTCGTCCTCGCTCTAAATTTTGCTTATTTATTTTGAAATAAATATCACTTATTGTTCCATGCTGTCTCTGTCTTCTTACCAAATTTCTTCAATTTCTGACCACTCCTTCTTGGTGTTGCATTTTCAATGTCGAGCAGTGTATATAGACAAGGCTTCACTAGATACCGCTTTATACAGGCTGTTTCATTTGATCAAAATCCTTGGGATAAAAACGGATAGATGTCGCCTAGCGACATCTATCGAATTTTGTGGTAACTAACATTATATACAAATCAGATAATAAAAGACAAAATTAAAATTTAATTTGTTGGCGACAATTTTACAATTTGGCATTCAATTCTATTTTATTATATTTTAACGTCATTTAATAGCTTGTTCGATTTGCTGGTTTATTCTGGATTTTAACGGCTTGTTTTAATTAGTTAGCGAATTATTTTTCATTTTAATTGATTCTAATTATAATTAAACTATGAAACGACACTGGCACCGCAGAGCGATAAATGGCGATTTTGGAACGATAGTTCCATCAAAACTTTTGATGAGTTTAGATTGTCAAATCAATTTATTTGGCGATTTTTTTACATTTTAATGGACATTTTGGAATGACTATGGCACTAATATCTTGAAAAGCACATCAAGAATTTGTTCTCCGTAAAGCTTTTGAGAATATTTCAATAATCGAGATCTTTGGTAGTATGTACGTTTCAGTTATAGGTACGTTTTTTAACTTGGCGATGTATTTTCTTACCACCTAAGCGAAAATTAAAATTTTAAGCTTGCATCGTCTTCATGGTTGCTTCTTTTCTCTTATTTTGCATTTTAATTTAAATTTCAATGATAATAATGGCTCGATGTATTTATTAAACTTATTATGTTACATGCTAATGGAGCTTTTGAAGTTTATTTGGCGAGTTTTTTAACAAGAATTCTCACATTATTTCGCAGCTTTTTTTTCAGTTGGCCCATTATTTTACTTTCAAGTATTAAACGTATGTGTGAAATTAGAAACAAAAAAGGGAAGATTTAGGTGATTGGAAGTCTGGTTATCTTTCCCTATTGGCGTTAAATCTTTGTGGCCAATTTATGAGCGAGGGAAATACTTCCTTCGCAAACATAAACTAAAGAGCAACAAAATAAAGTAATTATCGCCAAAAATTTTGCAACCACACCAGATTCCCAATTATCGAAATATTATCAATGTGTGAAATTTAACATAAAAAGAACATTACCTTTTAATGTTGTGTAAATGAAAAAAAAAATTTACATTTGGTCGTCGTAATATTGTAGTTTTGTTTATTTTTTTCGTACTTGTATTGCTCTTTAGTACTAAGCGATTATATATTAGGGTGGGTCGAAAAAAATCGATATTTTTTTTTCGGATCGTAATACCGCGGAAAAGTTGCTAAATGGTATGACTAAAAAGAGGAAAAAATATTAAAATTATCGGATGTTATCTTCCGTTCGCGCATGAGCTCTAAAGTTTTGAAAAAAATAAATTTTTTTGAAAATTTGTAATAATTTTTTTTTTACGATATTTAATATGTAATAGTGAAAAATGTCATCTACGACACACTAATAAAGTAATATAAAAATACCGGTATTGCACTTCAACATCTTCCGTTCGCGCACGGACATCCAAATATAGCCAAAATACAAGAAAATCGGATTTTTGTCCTATTTTCTTTTCATGTATAGTTACAGATATCAATAATGTAATACCTAATATCTGATTATACATGTTCTGATAGTTAAAGAAAAAAAATTCAGACGTAATTAGGCTTGGTTTTTCGATCGCGCACAGCGATACAAAACTTACTGTCAGCGCCACTAGCGGGTCAACGACCCACGCCGCGTCACGTGATACCCCTCTCCGCTGCAGGCAGCCATTACAGTGGTCCGCCGCGCCATTTTGTGCGCCAGTCTGCTGTTGTCTCTTGAGTGCGGTGGATGAGTTGCGTAGTGTGTGTTCCAAATTTCATATTTCGGTGTAGTTTTTTGAACAATTGTGCAATGAATGATGGCATTATCAAAGACAGTGATCACTAGACAAGAATTCGAGTGTCCGTTTTTCGGTACACCAAGAGACTTGCCGCCTAACAAGCTCCCTACAGGAGAGGACGTTCTTCGATGTTTATCGAATGAGAGGTATAATTTAGCAGTTAAAGTAAACAACAAAAGAGTTAGTTTTGGACAAGTAGCCAATACAGTAGCTGGCAAAATAGTGTGTTTGTACAATAGAGCATCAATTCCCACCGTAAGTGATAAGAGAGTAGTACAACTGTTGACTGCACTGCATGACAAGTATTATAGTTTAAGAAAATCTCATACTCGAGACAAAAACAAGGAAGTCTTTAAGAGAAACCTTGATGATTTTAAGAAAAAATGCTGTTTGCTTTTTGACATTGCGGCATGCAAATGCCCCATTGCCCTTGAATGTACCTGTCATAAAACACCGGATCAATGCCAGTGTATCTGCTCAATAACTTGTACTTGTGAAAAGCTTAAAAAAATACCTTTACTTGAGCTGAAATTTATCTATTCACTACGCACTCACGGCATTGGCAAAATTGGAGGTGTGGACTTAAATGAAACAAAGAAACGTGCCAAATCTTTACAGAGGAAATCTCGTTCCAGCTCTTCAAAACCAAAAGTAGATGTCCAAGTTTCCGAAACTGAACAACGTGATGAATCCTTGCCCTCCAGTGACGTTTGCAGTGACAGTGACCAAGAATTCATACCTGAATCTCCAAAAAAGAAATCCGGTTGGCAAATGAGGATTAACCTTAAATGTACTGCATTAACTAGTGATCGGTACGGTGTTTCCGATCGTGCTACAGCAGCAATAGCCTCAAGTGTTTTGCAGGACTTTGGCGTGGTAACTAATAGCGACAATTCACAATTAGTTGACAAGTGTAAAATAAGAAGAGAAAAACACAATGTTAGGGCTGATTTGTCCAGTTCTATAACAGAAAATAAGCTAATTGGGCTATATTTTGATGGCCGTAAAGACGACACTATTGTGGTACAAGAGGCACATTCAAAACGATTTAAAAGAGTGGTAAAGGAGGAACATTACGTGCTTATACAAGAACCTGGTAATATATTTCTGGGACACGTGACCCCGAATTCAGGAAGTGCAGAGGATATTGCGACCTCTATTATATCCTATTTGACAAGCAATGACATTTCTTTGGACGAATTAGTCGTTATTGGCTGTGATGGCACCAATGTTAACACCGGATTGAAAAACGGTATAATACGCCGTATTGAAACACACTTAGGTAAGCCTCTGCAATGGGCAGTTTGTCTTCTTCATTTTAATGAACTACCCTTCCGCCATTTATTTCAGTATTTAGATGGTAAGTCGACCGGGCCAAATTCTTTGAAAGGACCGATTGGTGAGAAATTGATCAAATGTGAAACACTTCCAGTAGTGCAGTTTGAAAGTATTGATTGCCAAATCCCTGAGATAGACAAAAAAACTCTTAGTAAGGATCAGAAGTATTTGCTGGAAATATCAGAAGCGATTAAATCAGGTGAATGCCCAAAAGATTTATCAATCAGGGATCCAGGACCTTTGTCTCACTCCAGGTGGCTAACAACAGCTAACCGTGCTTTAAGACTCTACATTAGTCAAGAAAATCCAACTGCTGAGTTCCAGGAAATAGTAATATTCATTCTGAAGTCATATATGCCGATGTGGTTTTGTATTAAGAAGACCAAACTTTTTACTGATGGCCCTAAGCTCGTGCACCAATCTATTGAAACCTCAAGATATCTTAAAGATGAACTCAAAGCTGTAATTGACCCAGTTATAGAGAGAAATGGGTTCTTTGCGCATCCAGAACATGTTATGATTACTATGACTCAAGATCCCAGAAAACATATAAGAGAACTGGGCCTCCGCCGCATCATTAAGGCAAGAGAAAGAGACCAAAAGAGGAAAACAATTCGAACGTACGTGGCACCTAAGCTAAACTTTTCCGCAACAGACTACACGGAATTAAATGATTGGACAAACTGTCAATTTTCTTCGCCGCCTCTATTGAAAGATGTCACTGATGATGAACTTAAAACCTACATCAAAACAGAAGAAGTTCCGAAGTGGGAAATCCTATCACAGAAGATGCCAGTCCATACTCAAGCAGTGGAGAGAAGCGTCAAGTTGGTGAGCGAGGCTTCTGCTAAGGTTTGCGGATCTGCAGCTCGAGACGGGTACATAAGAACGACACTTAAGTCAAGGTCCACGATGCCAGCCTTTGATAATAAAAGACAGTTCAAACTACCAGACATGTAATCTATTCGTAAGTGAAATATGTACTTTGTATTTATTGGATAATACATCAATAATATGTTGAAGCTTGTATATATTTATTTTTCCTAAGTCCACATTTTTGAGGTTTTCAACACTTTTTTGCTATTTTTACAGCCCATGCGCGAACGGAAGATGTTAAAACTCAATACCAGTATTTTTATATTAATTCATTAGTGTGTCGTAGATGACATTTTTCACTATTACATATTAAATATCGTAAAAAAAAATTATTAAAAATTTCCAAAAAAATAGAATTTTTTCAAAATTTAATCAAACTTTAGAGCTCATGCGCGAACGGAAGATAACATCCGATAATTTTAATATTTTTTCCCCTTTTTAGTCATACCATTTAGCAACTTTTCCGCGGTATTACGATCCGAAAAAAAAATATCGATTTTTTTCGACCCACCCTATTATATATGCTCATTTCGTTGTTACTAAAGAAATTAATATGTTTTGTTGTCAATCGTCTTTCCGTTGAACACCAATCGCTTCATTGCAGGGCATTCATTCTGGGGCATCAAAAGGAAATGTCTCTGCGAATAGATTCGCCATTTATCGCTCTGATGGGTCATCTGAGCTTTTGCGTAGCAATTAAGATCGTGTGAGCAACAATAATGAAACTAAATAGTAAATAGAACAATCTTATTTCATTGCTACATTTTTATTTATCGGCTACGAATTTAAGCGTATATTTTATTAATGCAGAGATGTCAAAATTGAACGCCATTGCTATATGTTGCTAATTCGAAGAAAGTAAACAATGAATGAATGTCGTATGACTGAATCATGAGTTGCGACCAACTTTACCTGAAAAGGGAATTTTTTTCCCCTAAAAAGCAGTACTAATAAGGCCTTCGGCATCAATTCACTCTGTACTCCACTTCAGTAAACTATATCAATATTTTTTAACCCTTAAATATAGGATGAACATCACTTTTTACAGCAGAAACAATGTGCTAATAAATGTAAACAAACATTTGGATGGTCCTCGTTCAGCGCTCTCTAGCGGGCAAATCTTTACCATTGATGTTTTGAGTAATGAAGTAGTCTGTATAAAACGCTATCTAGTGAAGCCTTGATATAGATTATAACTTTACTGCTGATAAAAATATTGCGACCAAACTTTAAAATAAGAATGAATACAATATTTCGTCTAATATATGTAAACGTTTTCCAAGTGACTACCTTGAGCCTTAATTCGGAGCTTTAAACGTGTCATATAATTGTGGGCGATAGGCGGCTCTCTCTCGACTCACTTACTGATATATTTTATCTCAGTCCTTACATAAGGAATTCTTTAGAGGAATGTCAAAGTTTTTATAATTTTGCTCCATTTTGGAGAGAAAAGTGTAAGCTGAAGCTCATAAAAGTTTGGCGTCCCTTAACAATTCCTTTTGTAAGGAATTAGATAAAATATCAGTAGGTGAGTAGATAGAGAGCCGCCCGTAGCCGACGATTTTGTAATACGTTTAAAGCTCTGCATTAAGGCTAAAGTTAGCCACTTTGCAAAAGTTTAAATATATTAGACGAAATGTTGCATCCATCCTTATTTTGAAGTTTGGTCGCAATATTTTCACTATTATTAACCCATTAATGCCTGACATTTTTTTCCAAAGATATTTTGTATACTGGTTACAAACAGTGTTTAATGGACAGGAAATATAATAAAAAAAATATTATGTAAAAATCAATTGTTTTATTAAGGAAAGAAAAATCGTCCCTTAAAAGTTGCAATAGATTCCAGAGGGTACATACTTTTTTAACGTAATTTTTTTTCTGCCTGCGATATAATATTCAAAAAGACATTTTATAAGAAGAAATAAAATCAGCTATTAACATAAACTGGGAAGCTGGGAATAACTTTGAAAACTTGCTTTTTTTCTTGAGATTGAGAAGGATGTCATTTTTGATAAAGATAAAAAAAAAAAAAAAACTGCTACAGAACACTGTTTATAATGGTTATGTGCTGCTTTCTGTTAATAACGAATTGACACAATACCAAGGTACTGATTGAACACTTATTTCGTTGAAGTGTTCATTTTGGGGAAATTCAGACCCTTTTTTGGACCGTCCCTAAAAAGGGACGCTAGGCATTCATGGGTTAATATTATAATGTAGCATATGTGTCTATGTTATTTCCTATCACCCTATAGTAGATACGTGGTTAGATGGCAAATGTTATACGTCTTTTTTTTTTCTTTTTACTTCCTTTTACGTAGTACAGGAAGTATTGTGATCGCGAAAAAAAAATCAATCAAATTTGAGTCTAAATTTTGATTTTGCTCAACCCCGAATGAATGTTCAGCAGTTTTTTCGACCTGTAAGCACGTGCATATGTACCTACCAACATATTAGCAGCTGAAAGATCCTTTTCAACCACCCCCGAGTTAATTACGACGAGTTTTTTTGTGACGTCTCTATGTAGGTATGTATGTGCGTTGTATGTGCGTATGTTTGTTGCATAACTCAAAAACTATATGCCGTAGAAGCTTCTAGTTTGGTATGTAGGCTCTGAGGATGGTCTAGTTGTGCACCTCCTTTTGTGGTTGCATTCGAATGTTCTCAAGGGGGTATTTTACCCCTTTTTGGGGTAAATCAGTGTTAATTTCAATGCAGACTCGAGTGATATGAATTGGCGCGACCACTTGGCGATATGTCGCCACTTGACGATATGTCATCTGCTGGCGATATGTCGCCAGCAGAATTTTGATAAATTATTACAAAAGGCGACAGCAGGGGTGGCGCAGCATGCAGTAATTGCAATATGAATACCGATAAAGTGTTGTCATGTCTGAAATGATCATTTCTGGTATTGAAATGCGAAAGGAGGTTTCCACAAACTATACAATGCCAGAGGTTAGATCACAGTCCTACGTAAACTGTGTTTGGAAGCTTCTCCATGTTGCCCAAGATCATGGGCTAACCTGTGAACTTACAGTGAAAAACTTTACTTGTTGTTCAATATGCCCATCTCAGTTTTTGTAACCAAGGATCAGTGGAGGTGGTCAGCCGAACGTGAAACCCCTAGGGTTTAATCCCCAAGCAAACCTTGGTACATATTTCACTATTCGTGGACCATGGGGATGGGGATACGTGAATCTACCCAGGGTTTGTTGCGTGGAAGCGTGATGCACTACCAATTAGCCACTGATATTCAGTATTTATTTTTAGGGAAATTTATAGTTAGCGGTATACTAAATTCCAAAAGTCGATAGTAGATGCTATAGTGCTTTTGTACATTGAAAACATAACCGCATCTATTAGCTGATTTCAGAATTAGCGCACCAAATGTAGTCGTTTTTAAAAACCGGTGCAGGTATAACACTTGACAAAATGATTTCTATTGATGGCACATCGAATTCTTTTCTTTTCCGTTGCACTCATAATTTAATAATTTATTTCAAATTTTCAAGTAGATAACACCCTAGAGATCCCTATACTTCTTTTGCCCTATCAAAAACTCAGAGAATATGTTACTCTAACGCGATTTCTAGCAGTGTCATATCGAGGGATTACATTGACCTACAGTTAAAGAATGTTGTTAGAATATGTTTGTATGGTTAACAAAAGAAGCTATCTTTCTTCTACACGGATAGCCGTCGAAATGAAAAAGTAATAAATGAACTTAAAAAACAATAGTAGAAAATCAAAACCGGAAAGGTGGATACATGTTATATACTAGGGTGGGTCTAAAAAAAAAACCCTTTTTTCAGAAGTTTAAGGAGTATAGGGTTAAAAAAGTGCAAAATACTCTCAAACTAACATGTGGGAAATTTTATTATATTTTGATAAGTCTTTTTTGCTGCCGGATTGCTTTTGAAATGTTGACCCTTTTACTATGTTATATTCCATATACAGTGAACTTTCACTTATACGCCGCCTCATTTATGCACCTTTTTCACTTATACGACGATTTTGAATGGTCCCAGCGCATTCTATTGCAAAATAATGATAATATCGTTCATTTATGCGTCGCTCTAAAGATAAATATTTCACTTATGCGCCGATTTTTCCCTAAAATGTATTAAAATTTATTTATTTTCTTTAAAAAATAAGCATTTTTCTACACTTTCCTCTTTAATCTTTCGCCTTTATTGCTCACGGAAGGCATTTTTTCCGCATGAACTAGAGTTCGGAGACGGGAAATTATCTATATGCATCGTTTTAAAGGGAACAGTTTGTAATTAGGTATGCTACAACTTTTGTTTTCTCTTAATCATTATAGTTACGTTACAGTAATTGCCAAACTGTAGTAATTTGTCCCTTTTCTATGGAACCATTCTTATTCACTCTCTCATTAGAACCTATGTTGAGTTTTAGTCCTTTAAATAGGCTTGTTCACTTATACGTCTCTCTCACTTATGCGCCTTTTTCTGTTGGTCCCTAGGGCAGGTGCATAAGTGAGTTTACTGTACTACTCTGCAAAAAAAGAACTGTTGTTTTCACAGTACAATTCTGTAGGCCAAGGTTCCAATTTAAAACTGTGTTATGCACAGTAATAAACTGTAAAATAGCAATTTTACAGTTTCTTACACTGTAAAGCTAACAATTTTACAGTTTACTGCCGTAAAATTTAGCTGTATTATACTGTAAAAACAACAGTATAATACTGGCAGCAGATGTTCCAGTTAAAAACTGTAAAATGCAATCTAATAAACAGTGAAACTTGCAATTTCACAGTTTTTTTTTACTGTGAGTTAGAAATTTTACATTTTATTACTGTAAACTTACAATTTAACTAATGTTAACTCAGCAATTTTACAATTTCTTACACTGTAAAGCTAACAATTTTACAGTTTACTGCCGTAAAATTTAGCTGTATTATACTGTAAAAGCAACAGTATAATACTGGCAGCAGATGTTCCAGTTAAAAACTGTAAAATGCAATGTAATAAACAGTGAAACTTGCAATTTCACAGTTTTTTTACTGTGAGTTAGAAATTTTACATTTTATTACTGTAAACTTACAATTTAACTAATGTTAACTCAGCAGTTTTACAGTTTCTTACACTGTAAAGCTAACAATTTTACAGTTTACTGCCGTAAAATTTAGCTGTATTATACTGTAAAAAGCAACAGTATAATACTGGCAGCAGATGTTCCAGTTAAAAACTGTAAAATGCAATGTAATAAACAGTGAAACTTGCAATTTCACAGTTTTTTTACTGTGAGTTAGAAATTTTACATTTTATTACTGTAAACTTACAATTTAACTAATGTTAACTCAGTAGTTTTACAGTTTCTTACACTGTAAAGCTAACAATTTTACAGTTTACTGCCGTAAAATTTAGCTGTATTATACTGTAAAAAGCAACAGTATAATACTGGCAGCAGATGTTCCAGTTAAAAACTGTAAAATGCAATCTAATAAACAGTGAAACTTGCAATTTCACAGTTTTTTTACTGTGAGTTAGAAATTTTACATTTTATTACTGTAAACTTACAATTTAACTAATGTTAACTCAGCAGTTTTACAGTTTCTTACACTGTAAAGCTAACAATTTTACAGTTTACTGCCGTAAAATTTAGCTGTATTATACTGTAAAAAGCAACAGTATAATACTGGCAGCAGATGTTCCAGTTAAAAACTGTAAAATGCAATCTGATAAACAGTGAAACTTGCAATTTCACAGTTTTTTTACTGTGAGTTAGAAATTTTACATTTTATTACTGTAAACTTACAATTTAACTAATGTTAACTCAGCAGTTTTACAGTTTCTTACACTGTAAAGCTAACAATTTTACAGTTTACTGCCGTAAAATTTAGCTGTATTATACTGTAAAAAGCAACAGTATAATACTGGCAGCAGATGTTCCAGTTAAAAACTGTAAAATGCAATCTAATAAACAGTGAAACTTGCAATTTCACAGTTTTTTTACTGTGAGTTAGAAATTTTACATTTTATTACTGTAAACTTACAATTTAACTAATGTTAACTCAGCAGTTTTACAGTTTCTTACACTGTAAAGCTAACAATTTTACAGTTTACTGCCGTAAAATTTAGCTGTATTATACTGTAAAATGCAACAGTATAATACTGGCAGCAGATGTTCCAGTTAAAAACTGTAAAATGCAATGTAATAAACAGTGAAACTTGCAATTTCACAGTTTTTTTACTGTGAGTTAGAAATTTTACATTTTATTACTGTAAACTTACAATTTAACTAATGTTAACTCAGCAGTTTTACAGTTCCTTACACTGTAAAGCTAACAATTTTACAGTTTACTGCCGTAAAATTTAGCTGTATTATACTGTAAAAAGCAACAGTATAATACTGGCAGCAGATGTTCCAGTTAAAAACTGTAAAATGCAATGTAATAAACAGTGAAACTTGCAATTTCACAGTTTTTTTAGTGAGTTAGAAATTTTACATTTTATTACTGTAAACTTACAATTTAACTAATGTTAACTTAGCAGTTTTACAGTTTCTTACAGTAAAATTACTGAAAAATTAGCTGTATTATACTGCAAAAACAACATCTTTTTTGAGAGTGTTGTTAACCTGTTAACCGGGGAATTCGCTATTGCTCAACTCGTTTCACAATGGGGACTTTTCTTTTCGCAGCGATAAGTAATATCACACCTCAAATAATAAAAGAATATCGTTTTTAACTTATGATTTTTATTTATTTTGATAAAATATTTTATATTTTTAGCCATATTTTGTAGAAAATAAAAAGTACTTAAGTCATAAATTTATTACTAATAAAAATATACAAAACACTGAAATTCACAATAAGAATATTCAAATCAGAAAGTTATTACTAACATATGTAAGATACTGAAATGCAGACTAAAATGAATCCAAATTGTGGCAGCTCAAAGGCTAGATCATGCAGCTCCCGTTTTCCCGTTAATAGCGCTCAAGTTACAGATTACAAGAACATGAAAATTCATGACGCATCGACAACATGATGGCATATATATAACCACTCTAAGATTTAATAGATAAGAACAACGTAGAACGTGATGGAATCAATATACTACGATTAATTTCCATGACGAAAAATTTCGTCATGCCCATTGCTGTAGGTGTTTATGTATGACGAAATATTTCGTCATACCCAGTTAACAGGTTAAGTTTATTGAGAGGATTTGGTAACAATAATCTGTGCAAATACAAAATAATTGAATCACTCTACGCTTCCGCTGTTCTTTCCGTAAGAATCCGGATATTTTTTTCACTACATTCAAAATCAGATTAAAATATTCTGTCCTTCGAAAACGAGTATGCGATGGGGTGTTTCAGCAGAAATGTTAAAAAAGTGGCAGATTGCCCAGATTTTTGAGTGTCGTCCCAGGCATTCCGAATTCGAAAATGGTAAAAAAACAACAGCGCTGGCTCTCAGCATATCTGCGAAGGGATGGCTGGATTTGGAGAAATGCAGAGGATGGAGAGGAGGATGAGGATGAGGAAGAGCGAAAAAGGATGGAGAGGGAGTAAACGCATGCTATAAACATTCCATGGGAGGAGGGGGGGGGGGCTTTCGTCGAGAGTTTCTTCAGGGATTACATCGATTTCAAGATTTCAAGTGCTGTGTATATTTTGATTTTGTTTATTTTCCCCATTCGTTCTCTACGTTATCTGGATGTATATCTCCAACGGACTTCGGTCTTAAGGTGCATAAGTAATCCCTTTCACGTATGTGAATTTTCAATACAAGAATTGGATAACTTTTCTGAAGGCCCATAAAGAGCTACTTGTACTTCTATGATATCAAATAGAAGGACGTGCTAGTCAGTACACAGTAATAAACTGCAAAATAGCAATTTTAGTTTCTTACACTGTAAAGTTAACAACTTTACAGTTTACTGCCGTAAAGTTTAGCTGTATTATACTGCGAAAACAACAGTATAATACTGACAGCAGATGTTACAGTTTAAAACTGAAAAATGCACTGTAATAACTATAAAATTAGCAATTTTAAACTTTTTTGCTGTAAAATAAGCAATTTTACAGTTTAGTACTGAAAAATGAGCAATTTTACAGTTTATTACTAGAAAATTAGCTATATTATACTGTAAAAACAACATTGATTTTTACAGTGTAGTTTATTGGTAACTAAGTATTGTTGCAATATTAGAAACACTAACTCATTAACCCATTAATGCCTAGCGTCCTTTTTTAGGGACGGTCCAAAAAGGGGTCTGAATTTCCACAAAATGAACATTTCAACCAAATAATGGTGTTCAATGAGTACCTTGGTATTGTTTCAATTCGTTATTAACAGATTGCAGCACATAACCATTCTAAAGTGCGCGCTGTAGCAGTTTCAAAATGATCTTTATCAAAGATGACATCGTTCACAATCTCAAGGAAAAAAGCTAAGTTTTCAAAGTTCTTCCCAGATTCCCAGTTTATGTTAACTGCTGGTTTTATTTCATCTTATAAAAGATCTTTTTAAATATTATATCGTAGGCAGAAAAAAAAATGAGTAAAAAAAGTATGTACCCTCTGGGGTCTATCGTAACTTTTAAGGGACGATTTTTCTTTCCTTAATAAAAAATTTATTTTTTACATAATATTTTTTTTATTATTTTTCCTGTCCATTAGACACTGTTTGCAGCCAGTATACAAAATATCTTTGAAAAAAAAATGTCAGGCATTAATGGGTTAATAGGTATTAGATTTAAATACAAAACTTTTTTGGAAGGACGTGAAACATTACTGCCAAGTAAGCAATAGAATGACTTGTATTTTATTAACAAGTTACTTTTGATGTAATATTAAACACTCTAAATTATAAATAGATGCTGAGTTGAGTTAAGACAAATACTTCAAATGTCGGACGAAGTCAGACAAGGTCCATCAGACTATTGACCCGGAGGAAATCTAGGACAAGAAGAGGTGATTCAAAGATATCTTTGCAAAGTCCTAGACAGTCCAGGAGAAGACTGCTAGGTTTGGCATTTAGATAAATAGGTGTTAAACGTTAGTAGTTGACTTTATTAAAAAAACACACCATGGCTTAATCTTTAACAAGTACTTTAAAAATTTAAAGTTGGTTTTGATTAGAATCTGGAAAATATATTAGCTTTTTAGAAGTGTATGCACTGCTCCAAAGATACACTGTAAAAAATGAGTTTTTCAGATTTTTAAAGAGTCGTGTTTTGGATTCCATACTAACAGTAAAATGCTGATAAATTAGCCAAGGAGTCCAGAGACCTTAATACTAACAACAACAGTGTATATCTCCAAGATGCACACGCAATAACGAAATCTAAACTTAGAGATAAATCAATCCAAGTGAAACACCAGCTTTGTGAAATAAATACAAGTCGATCAATAACAAAAACTATAACCAGGCTGAGAACCGGCCATCACAGGGGCATGAAGATCGATGGAGAAGGTAGAAAGGTGTATAGAAACTGTTGTAATTGCCCAGATACACAGCTTATATCACCTTGTCATATCTTTGAGTGTCCAGCAATGAGTGCGAACCTGAGAGAAATTGGGGTATTACCGTCACTTGTAGACCTTTATGACGATAACATCCAACAAATCGCAAAAGCAGTTATAAGGATCCATGGAGTTATTTAGTTCGGCTAAGTCATAGACACGACAAAAGAAAAACTAACAGTAAAGAAAGGTCCGAGTTGTGTGTTTTTTTTTTCAGTGCAAATGAACCTTTCAGAGCCATTATAAAGAAAGTCCTCCTTTGGTCGAAAAGCGTTTATTGCTTAAAGTCTGACAGCAGTCAGCAGTCACGCGCAACTCTTACAAAAACTACTATAAAGCATATTAATGGCTTTGAAAGAATGAGTGTTCCATAAGTGTTTCAGAAAGGCTCCTAAACAGTGTGATACAAAATCTTCAAAAAAGATTTGATTTTTCAAAAAATGTTTCCAAATGCATTCCAAAAACAGTTTTAAAAAAGTGCTGAACTAAGTAAGTGTTAAAGTTTACAAATACCTTTGTGCTATTGATGCAGAGAAAATTACAACGTTAAGAAGGCGAAAATAAGCAGGGATATTGCAGACACGTGTTTCGGCGTAACAAGGAAAGCCTTTTTCAATACAAAAAAAAATTGAGCTTAATTTTTTTTTGCATTGAAAAGATTGATAACGCCGAAACACGTGTCTGTAGTATCCTTGCTTATTTGTGCCTTCTTAACGTTGTAATTTTCTCTAAGTAAGTGTTCTTAAAACTGTTCTTCAAAGTGTGTTTCAAAGTGCTCTGAAAATAGCTCTAAAGTATTTTGCGTTCAAAAAGTTTTATGAGATTTGCAGTGTACACGAGCTTCAGTAGGGCTATTACACGAAAACGCCACGAGTCAAATTTGTGCTAACTCTTGTTACTCCCGTTACGCTCACTAGAAAGTAGTAACTTTGAAAGGTACTGAGCAAAGTTTTTTGCCTACACTGTTAAAAAATTCCCTGAAATTTTACGTTAAAAGTTACTGGCATCCATGTTGCCAGTAACTTTTACCGTAAAATATTTTTTACTGTAAACTTTTACTGAGGATAAAACGAGAATTAAGATGCGCGAAATACGAACGACAAGCATCGAATTCAGGACTCAATTTTCCCACTCTACTTTACAATCCACTATATCAGATGAGGCACATCAGAAGAGCGAAAATAGGATGTCATATGCATTGCACAGTAAGTCACGTGGTGATCAATTGACGCTGAAATCGCAATTTTTTTATCGGTACAATTCACTGTAAAAATTTTCTGTACTGTAAACACTACATTTTACAGTAAAATTTACCATAAAAGCTTCCTGATTTTTTAACACTGTAAGAAATTCCACGAAAGTTCGCGATTTCTTAATCACCCAAAATGTCATTCATTACCTCTGCTTTTTAATCAAATACATAAACGTTACGTGCGTGACAAGATGGCAGCGCTTTCGTTGAATGGCCCAGCGCTGCAATAAATGCTTTTTTCATTGCGAACAATCAAGTTATGGAACACAACAGCATATGGGCAGCTGTTTGCGTTTATTTTCCCTTTGCACTCTAAAACAATTGCGAGCATTTTTTTTTTTGTAACGCATGCGTTACACATGTTTGCTTGCATTAGATTTTTTTGATATTAATAAGATCGGAACGCCGGTAGTAAAGTAGTATACTTTTATTTTATAAATTTCAGAATAAAAACGAAAAACTTTAAAAAAATGATGTTATTCAGTTACGATCTGTGGCGAATCAGAATTCACTATATGGGGGATTTAGTTTTTGATTCTCCCCATGATCGCATAAAGTAAATCAGCAGTTACTTAATTTGCATTCCAAATAAATTCTAGAGTTATCCCGAATAAAACAGCGTCGGTAAATAGCATTTAATAAAAGCTTAAACTATTTCCAGCGTTTCAAAAACTCATGTAGTCGAAGTTAAAGTTATTTTTCTATTCAGCTCCACCTTTTGAAAAGTTTCGGAACAGAACGCAGCAGCGAAACAACTCCACTCTTTCTCTATCTGTGGAAGAATCCATAATAAAGCAAAGAAAGCGAAACAAGAAAGAGAATAATCGGGATTTTGCAAAGAGCCAGATAGTCGACTGGGCATGTATATCTATATAAACTATCTATATATACATACGTTCCTTTCAACTCCCTCCTATACCCCACTGGCACTTAGAACAGAGAATCTGACAGTGATTGATGATACTATTGCAAGGATTCGGTCAAGGAACACGCCCACTAATGACGTCATGAGAAAATTGACGCCAAAAGTATCCCGACTATTTCGACCCTCCTGTTTGTCAAAGAAGCACCCCTAAAAAGGTAATTCCACATTTGGCAATTTTGCATTTCTGTAGATTTTAATTAGGGTGTTAAAGTTGAGAAAAAAAGTAAGTATTTAAAAATAACATAGCACTTTTTTCCAAAACAAAAAATACTTGCGTACCTTAGGCACAAATTAGAGGTTACCCATGTGAGTTGTTTTGTAAATTTTCACATATGTTATCCCGTAATGTGTTAAATTTAACATTGTTGACTATGTACAAAGGGATGCCGTATTTAGAAAATAAAATATGTTAAGCAATATATAATTGGCGAAGAAATTGGTGCAAAAATCCAAAATCCTAAAATTAGTAACAGTAAAAAACCCAAGTAGCACACTTCGTTTTTTAAAGGTTGTAATATGGTTATTAACGTTATAACAACCGCTTAAAAACGTTTATGAAACGTTTAAAGTTTATTTGTGCTACATAGAAAGGGTTATTCCATATCAAATTATGGCTGATGGCAAAAAGAAATCTTTTTTGGGTTTCATGCCGTTTCCTGGCACAAAACTTTACAATAAATTTATTTTCACTTCAATAAAACCTGTGGCATACGTTAGGAGACTTTAATCAGTAAAATGCTGTCTCGGCTATTGACTTTAACGGAGTGCGAAAAATATTTCATCCCATCTAGCATTCTTATACTAAAAATGTAAGTAACTAAAATAATTGTATGTACAGTCTAAGTTTTAAATTTTTTAATCAAGAAGTTCAGCTAAGATTTGAAACAATATTTCATATATTTTTTTGGTAAAGCTCTTTTTTCCCTATGTTATGCAGCAATTTACTTCGTGTTTTTAATCATTATCATTTTGGAGAAAAAATCAGTTGATCTCCCCAGATATTTTATTCAAATCAAACAAAGAAGACCCAATTCGTAACGTATAAAAATTAAAAAATACTAGATATAGGAAGCAAAATTCGTTAAATCGAGTAACATTGTTTTAACAGAAGTTTTTACGAACTTGGTGAGCTGCTCGTAAAGTTACGCTCGAAAGTGTTCGTATATTTAAGGTCCAAAATCGAGCGTGAGCTGCATAAGCAAATTACTACGTTAAGGAATATTCTCTAAAACTCTTTCTAAAAATTACAAATTTTCCAAATTAAGTATTTCAACGAAAATTGAAAGCACTGTAATACATATTCTTTGGATAGCTTTTTTTTCTCTCTTAGAATTTTTATGTTCTATAGCGTGTGTCTCACTTTTCTAAAAATGACAGTTGTGAAAAAAAAAAAAAAAAAAAAAAAACAGTATATTTCTCCAGACATTTTATTCATACTAAAATTCATACAAAACGGACACTCTTAACAAAATATTTTAAACATTAACCCATTTATGCCCAGTAGCTTAAAAACGGGGAGCTTGTTAGTTACTGCATACAAAAACATGTAATGGGTATATCATTTTACTAAATCTGTTTTTCATAAGTTAAATAGTCCTTCTTCTTGAGAAAACCAGATAGAACCATTAGTTGGACGTTAAAGTTTATTTATTGACAGCTATTTCAGACAAATCAGTCAAGCAACGATCCAACATGGGTAGCTACAGAAAGTAAGCTTTTGTTGTGAACTTATTTTCATAAAATTAAACTCATTTGAAATGATTTGCTTAAAATTGATCACAGACGCCTTCTGTAATGTTACTTTGCAAAAGTAAAGTCAAGTAAGGTCGTATTTTGCTCACGTAGCTGCAAAATATCCCATAAACAGGACGTTGAATAACTTCATAAATA
The DNA here is from genome assembly GCA_038373865.1 of Uloborus plumipes. Lineage (NCBI taxonomy): Eukaryota > Metazoa > Arthropoda > Arachnida > Araneae > Uloboridae > Uloborus > Uloborus plumipes. The sequence continues at coordinate 63,524 of JAXGGA010006730.1, forward strand.
TGGCAACGGCGAACTATTTTAAGCCTAAAATGTATGTAAACCATTCCAAGTAAGAGTTTTAAGCAGATAAAAATTGAAAAAAAATTGTTACAAAAAACAAAACTTAGGCGTAAATGTGTTCAGCAAGTTCACGAAAAGGAATTTGAAATTCAACAAAAGATTTTGCTGGCGTAATATGCTGTTCGTAAAGTTAGGCGTTCAAATGTGTTAGTAAATTTAAGGTTTGTAAAATTGAGTGTTCGCTGCATAAGCAAATTACAAAGTTAAAGAACATTCAGCAAAACTGCACTACTCCTACTACGATGCAAAACTACTCCCTCTATTATAATCAGTACTCACGTCACATGTTTCAACAGAATATCAAATCAATTTACCTCTTCTTTGACAGTTTAGATCAAAGAACGGTTTCAGAGATTCCTTCGAATACATAATTCCTTAGGGGATGGATCTCCCTTTATGGAACAATTCATCACTCCACTTCAGTATTGCTATTTCGGTTCACTTCACTCCCTTGATTTCGGGCTCTGTAAATTGCGGAAAAATCGACGTTTGAAATCGAAACTCTCGGTTATAACTGCCTTGGAACTTTGGGAATTAACTCATTTTGTATTACAACAAAGTTTCAGTTTTCGTCACTTCATTTCAAAGCGAGGAAATACTGATTATGAGAGTTTTGTTTATTATTGAGCCATTACGTGGGTATCCTAAAAGACAAGCTGATTGTTCAGACATTTTATTTATTTTTTTGACACTTGTATGTCGATTACATTTCTCTGGCTTTTTTTTTTTTTTTTTTTGAATTCCAGTTTTTAACCTACTTCACCGTTAAACTTTAAAAAAATGAATAAAGGCATGAAAAGTCGCTTAATCCGTATAAATAAAACGAGCAATAATAAATAAAATTAACTGTATCATACAGAAAAAACAACAGTATAATACTAGCAGCAAAGGTTCCGGTTTTTAACTCTAAAATGCATAGTAATAAACGGTAAAGCTAGCAATTTTACAGTTTATGACTGTAAAACTAGAAATTTTAGTTTATAACTGTAAAACTAGAAATTTTAGTTTATGACTAAAACTAGAAATTTTAGTTTATGACTGTAAAACTAGAAATTTTAGTTTATGACTGTAAAACTAGAAATTTTAGTTTATGACTGTAAAACTAGAAATTTTAGTTTATGACTGTAAAACTAGAAATTTTAGTTTATGACTGTAAAACTAGAAATTTTAGTTTATGACTGTAAAACTAGAAATTTTAGTTTATGACTGTAAAACTAGTAATTTTACTATTTAGTACTCTAAAATTAGCAATTTTAGTTTATTACTGTAAAATTACCATAAAATAAGGTGTAGAATACTGAAAAAACATTTGTTTTTTTCAGTGCGTATTTCTGTTCATTCTCATTAAATGTAGTTTCAATTTCATCTATGCTGTTTACTGAAACGTTTATGGACACTTCTGGCGATAAAAATCCTAAGTAAAACCATTCATCGCCGCTTGGCTGGGAGACAACCAATTTCTAACAACCCCTCCTCGCCAAACGTCGTTTCTATCCATTCCCGAAAGTTTCTCCGCTTCGTTAGGCCCAATTTTTAGCCTTATCTCCCCAATATACGCGAGTTCTGGACGTTTTCTCCTAATCTCCGCTCTACTAATTAAAGGAAAGATTCGAGCAGGGAATAAAATGTTATAATAAAACTTTTGATCGAAAAGTTTTATGATGGATTTAGCCTTTCATTAGGGACGACAAAAAAAGAACTCGAGGGGATTTTCGATTTTTAATAAGTCAACTGAAGCATCATGCTAGAACTTTCTAAAGAACCATGCTGGGCAATAATTGTTGAGTTTTGTAATTATGAGTTCTTTCGAGTAATTATGCTGTGGGTGCGTAAAAGTCGGTGTTGTTTTATCGATTTATCAGAGGGGAAGATGCTGCCCTAGTTAAAATTTGTCGAGTTAAATTCTCTTTTGAAACAAAGTTTCATTGATTATGCTTTGTTAAGGATTAAAACAAATAACGAATGTGTCAGGAAATAAAAAAGATTGAAACATCCAATAACTGCTTGAATATTGAAATGTATGTCTTAACATTCTAAAAATAAGTGTTGGTATAATATTTAATGCGCATTTACCGTTTTACATAAATTGATATTAAACTTTTCGCTCATACTTGCTAAAAGTTAAGGCTAAAATAATTCTAATATGCAGTTACTTTAAAAATAAATGTTCTATCAATACTTTTACTGACTTTTGAAATAAAGACTTATTTTTTAGTAACTCTTAAGAATAAAAATATTGCTAGAATACAGGAATATGGTGATGTTTACTTTTTTCTGACGGAGTATAACTTCAATAAATGCTATTACGTTTATGTTCTACTATTTGCGCGTGCATGAATTGTGAGAACACTTCCACATTATCAATGTACAAGATTTAAGGACTGCATAGTAGCAAATTCCTGAATTTGTACGTAATTATCTAACTTAGATTAAAAACTGAGTATCTTTCTTTTTTTCTTTCTTTCTTTGTTTCTATCTATGTCATGCTTCTTTCTCCTGCACGCCAATGAACTGAAAGTCAAACCAGGTACCAATAGATTGGTATTTTTTTAGGCTTCATTAGTTTTAAGGTGACTGCCTACGTTGAAATGACCGATTTCGTCAAAAAATTTGATTTTTTTTAAATTACATATTTGAAAAGAACTGACTTCTAGGATTCCAAAAATGTCTTACTTTTACTTTTCTGATAATTAGAAAAAAAGCTACAGCTAATTAAAAAAACCGGAAGTGAGATTCCGAAGCACCGGAAGTCAGCTGAAAACGTCAAAATGAATGTAAACAATGTAAATTTAGGCTGTGTTTTTCATTTTTCTTGATATAAATGGCTATAAAATAACATTAATATCAAAAGATTACATGTTGCCAATCATTTATTTTTAGTTTTTGAAAGAAATTTGTACAGAGTGGCAACAAATTTTGTTGTTTACATTTTGGTTTACCAACTTCGTTTACTGCTTTTTATATCTGCTTTTAATTTCTTTTACACTGCACTCTTGCTCTGTTTTGTGTAATTATTTTAGTATTTTTATTTAGCTTTTATTGTTTTATTATGGCAAAAGCTAGATCCTGTAGAAGGAAGTCGAAAAAGAGAACCTTTCATGGCAATCGTTATACCAAACCTGAAAACACAAGTAATGAGGCCATACAAAGTGCTAGTACTTCTAAGCTATGTGTTGATAAAGCTGCTGATGCTTTCAATTTGATGAATTCAAGTTCAGAAAAATTGCAAGGGAATAGAATAGTAGATATTTCCTGTCTGGTATCCCTGATCTCCATATTATGCTGCCCTACCTGTTTTGATACGGGGTTGAAACTGTCAGAAGATTCCAGGTTTGGAATTAATTCCAATTTTTCGGTCACATGCAAGTGTGGTTTTGTTACAGGCTTCTCCTCAACATCAAAAACTGGGAAACAGAATATTTTGAACCAGTTGCTTGTACTGGGACTGCGACTCATTGGTAAAGGATATACGGATGGCAGAAAGTTTTTTTTCACAATGAACTTGCCTTTCCTGTCAAAAGTTGCATTTAAACAAAATGAAGAAAAACTGTTGTCAGCGGTGATTTCTGCGAGTAAGAAGAACATGCAAGAATCTTCACAAGGAGTGAAAGAACTGAAAAAAGTAGATTCTTGTGGGGTTTCCGTGGACGGCACGTGGCAACGTCGTGGCCACACATCTCTGAATGGCTGTGTTTCAGTAATTGCTGTCGATACTGGAAAAGTTCTCGACATTGAAATGCTCTCGCAATACTGCCGTTCTTGCCTAACTAAAAGCGAGAAGGAACATTTATGTGCAAATCACTCAGGATCGTCTGGCAGTATGGAAGTTGTAGGTGTAAAAAGAATTTTTCAGCGATCGTTAGCAAACCACGATCTAAAATATGTGCAGTATTTTGGGGATGGAGATTGTAAAGCGTTTTTTGAAGTGAAGGACACTTACGGAAAAGATTCGGTACAAAAGCTAGAGTGCATTGGACATGTGCAAAAACGCGTTGGCAACAGACTTCGAAAATTAAAGAAAACCAAAAAAGGATTAGGTGGCAAGGGAAAGTTAACCGACAAATTCATTGACCGTCTGCAGAATTACTACGGAATTGCTATACT
>JAXGGA010006731.1:0-67687 GCA_038373865.1 Uloborus plumipes
GTAGTTAGGACAAGTATACCTGAATGAGGCGGGAAAATAAAAATTTAATACGCATGTTTTGCTTAATTTAAAAGCTAACCCACATCTGCAAAGGCTGGCATGCCTAAAATTAATGAATGCGTCTATTTCTGCCCGTAAACTGGATGTCAGATTTTCTATCTTATTCATGGTCAGACAGTACTTATTTTAACATGAGCATCTCCTCATCTCCTAATATACACAAGCATCTCCCAATTTTTTTCAGGACTACACCACTGATCTTGACTAGGAATCATAAGAAACGAAAAGAGACTGACATATGAATTCAAAATCAAATTAGGGTATGAGATTTAACAGAAAGATTTGAATGCTTAACATCATTGGTGTCTAACATACGCCCCGTGAAGCCAATCAATGTGGCTGTTATATTCAATACAAAAAATAAAAAAATATATTCTAAAACCTGCCAAAACAACAGATAGTCTTTATTCAGTACTATGAATGATTGTTTCAAAGTTGAAACCAAATAGTTAGAAAACTGCATCGAAAAAACAGATGGAAACTGAGTATCAAAAAACTAGCAGGCAGTAGTGATAACAACAGTTCTTGGTTTGCAATTTTCTTTAATAATTTTTGTTTTATCATACAGTCCATAAAATAACTTAAAGACATATTTATTCTATATGTGTTCTGGAGCTTAAAATTCATCTAAGTATTAGGTGTGGCCTTTATGTAAAAAGGTTGGGACCAGTTTTATAAGCTATTGGGATGGTCATGTAACCAGTGACCGGAGACATAACTAGATTATTTTACGACAGAGGCAAAGCTTCGTTTCGCCCCCCTCCCCCACCCCTTAAACCTTCTAAAAAAAAAAAAAAACCCTGATACATAGTACATTAGAGTTGCGATTTTAAGCGTGTTTAACACTTTCAATAGAACAATTACTTTTGAAAAAAAAAGTGAGTTTTAGATGCTCCAACAATGAAATAATCCCATCTTGCATCATTTAGTGAAATATTGTTGTGAGTGATTACTTATATACAGTAGAGTCTCGAAAATCCGAGTCTCAAAAGTTCGAGGTTTCGGTTAATTCGAGGTGCTTCATTGACATTTAAGACACAGTACTGTGGCAATGAATTGAGAAATGCATTTTTTTTCAAAAATATCAGTCTTATTCAAATTTCCCATACATAAATTTATAACTAATAACTGATATGACCTCACCGGGATTTAATAACATTACAGACACGTTTTGGCATGGAGTTTACTAGACTGACACATACAGTTTTGATTTCAGGCTCTTTGTACCATACGTCAAAAACAGATAAAGTTAGCTTTTCCATCGTTGTACTGGCCAATTTGCAAAGTCGATTTTTAATGATAGCCCACAAATTTTCAATCGGATTTAAGCCCAGTGAGTTTCCAGTCTAATCCAGTATAGTAAGTTAGTTTTTACAGCAGAAATTTGCAAATCTCTTTGAAGTGTGACATGGCGCGCCGTCTTGTTGGAAAACGCCATTTCCTTTCGACTACAGCTTAGCCATGGTTGGAAGTACGTTTTCAGTCAAAATGTTTTCATAGCTGGCAATATTCATCATTCCTTCTATGGAAGAAGAAATTCAGTCCCCAAAATGCTGAAACAACCCCAAAACATCTTTTTTAGCAAATACTTGTGTGTTAGATTGATTTGATGCTGACGGCGGGGTTTTTCTTTGCTCCTCAAGAACTTAGATCTAAATTCCTGAACCACAAAATGTGTTTCGTCAGAAAATAAAACATTTTCAAAGTCCTTCTCAGTCCATGATTTGTACCTTCGTGCCCATTTCACCCTTTTTTTGCTTCATACGAGACGTGAGAAGCTTTTTTATAAGGTTGACTAGCTTTCCGCCAGTGTTTTAACAGCCTGTATTGCACTGTTGGAGGTGCAATATCTACGCCAGATGATACCATGGACTTGAACAGGTCAAAACTAGTTAACCGAGGGTTGACAACACTCATTCGGTGTAAAGTTTTTTCATCACCAGATAAGTTAATCTTTTTCTACCGCATTTTCCGATACGGTTGGTTCCAGAATTTCCTGTAGTCTGAAAACGCTGCCATATCCTTACACACTTTCTGCACTCACTCCACATATTTTACCTATTTATTTCTACTAACATTTTAGAAGTATGTTCTTAAAGTACAATTACTTTAGCATTTTGTATATTTTTAGTCAGAAATCTAAATAACATACAATATCATTTTCATGGAAAGAAATTTTTTGAGGTAAGAGTGAAAAAACCCAAGAAAATTAAATACTTTACCTTCTAATTTTGCATTTACAACAATAGGATAAGGCGGTAGAATTCCCCATGATGTTAAAGTAACTATTTCATCAGCAACATGAGGATTCTGTTCTAGGAAAAGGGCCAAGCAGTTAGCATCAACAGCAGCAGCATCCACCTTCTTTGCTATAACCATTTTTATTGATTCAAGATGAGATCCTATAACAAGGCACAGATAACTGTTTAAAGCAACAAATAACTGTACAAGCAATGATTCTGCATTTAATAGGGCTCTTACAGGACAATTTTTACTGATTAAATAAATACAGGGCGAGGACTGCTGATAGTCTTTGAAAAAGGTGAGAAAGGTGACAAATTTTAAAACTAAGGTGACTAAAAGGTGACCAAAAGTAATTTGTTAAGAAATCAAAAAGAGAAAAAGAATTATCATTTTTTCTGACTTTTACTAAAACAGCCCACATACTATTTTAAAAGACTTACATTCCGAACATGAACATGATAGGGCTGGAAGTAACAAAATAAACTATTTTAGGACATATTTTCAAAAAACTTTCAGGGTAAACACTATGCAGGGGCGATTGTCAGTTCATAAAAAATACCTGAAAGTTTTAAATATAAAATGTGTGTGTGTGGGGGGGGGGGGGGGGATTTAAACCAAGATCCTATTACTTAAGCACACCTAATTTTATAACTATATGTATGTAATAATTAATTTCCTTTCAAAAACTAATACATTTCATTTCATGTATTCGAATAGTTTTAGTCAAAATATTGCGGATGCATTAAGGTAAATTGTAAAATGAGTAATAAAGTTACTTTTGATCTGGTGTTGAACAAATTATCTCCAAACAAATATTTTAAGAAGAAAGCAAAAGTCAAACAGAATTACTGTTTGTTGTACAAAAATATTTATAAAGTAATGAAAGTTGCATTTGTTACTGAAAATATGAAAAAGAATTGATCTAGATGCTGTACCCATAAATCTCCTAATCAGTACAATATGACCTGAGTCAAAGATTTCATATTTATTAATACTAATGTGAAACACTTTTTAAAGATATTACGTATGTGTTAAAAAACTGAAATAAATGAAACAAAAATAAAATTCAGCCACAGATTCAGCATTTAAGTTTTTGACATTTGACACTCTAAAGAGCATAAAATTTTGTTTAAAGCTTTTATTTTAATGATTTAATCAAAATAAAAAGAAATGTTATTTGTTTGCCTTTCAACAAGGAATAGCAAGCATCGAAAATGCAAAATATGATTCTCACAGCGGATGCAAAGAGAACGCAATTTTCAAAATTAAGGCGTTAAAAGTATGAAAATGGCATATAAAAGAATTCCAATAAACTTACTTCAGATTTACAATTAAAAGCTCTATACGACAAACATATTATTTTTACTATCCACATAATTGAAACAAAATAAAATTAAATCAGAGCTTCAAATTTTAACTTAGACATTTTGATTTTCATAAAAGATGCAGAATTTCGCTTGAAAATACTTAATTTATAATTTTTTAATATAAATATATTTCATTTATTTGTCTCCCAACTAAGCATCAAAAATGAGAAAAATTCGATTCTCATATCGGATGCAAATCGATTACATTTTTTAAATAAAGGCATCAAAATCTAAAAAAGATGCAAATAAAATAATTTATTAAAGCAAAAAAACAATTAGAATGGCAGTTTTACATTTCTATTCAATGAATATTATTAATAATCATTGGTATAATCATCAAGAATTTGAAAAAAGCAAAAAAAATCCGAAGAAAGCACAATTAAAAATATTTTATTTCCGGTATTTTCGAACATGAAAATACCGGAAATCCGGTAAAATACCAGAACACAATCACCTTCTAGTTATGTTCAAAGATTTTTCTTTAAAATCAATTCAATTAACACCTGAAACTATAAAGTGAAGATAATGACGATGAATTTAATGAACATTTTTTTTTTCATATTTTTAATCGCTCATTGCTAAATCATCAGCATTCTTTTTCTTGTTTCTCTGTAAATACAAAGCATAAATTTTCACACAATAAAGAATGAGTGGACAATAAAGAATGAGTGAAAATCCCATCTCTATGCAAATCACCAACCGAATTTTGTTTTAAGAAAAAAAAATGACAATTATCCTTGGAACAGAGGTTCACCTGTTTTTTGTTTCTTAGGCTTTGTTTTGTTAATGAGTCACAGTTGAAACTTTTTTAATGGTTGAATAACAGATTTTTGCCTTTTGTTTTTCAAAATTCTATTTATTTTCAGGGAAGGAAAAGAATATTCATACTGCTCAAAAAATTTTGTTTGTCAAAAATAAATTTTTCTAAAACACATTTCAAGAAAGGTTTAAAAAGGTGACAAAAAGTGACCAAAATTTCAAAAGGTGACTAAAGGTGAGAAAGGTGACTGAGTCCTCGCCCTGTAAATACATTAATGCTTAACTAAGTAAAATAGCCCAAAACACTTTCCAGTGCAATGACAATTTATGTAACATATTTTACAAATGTTACTGTTTTTGTCAGACTTTGTACAAGCTTTTTAAAAAAAAAATGAAGCAGGGGAATGTGAGGCAAAATTAAATGGTAAAATATTTTCACAGTCTGCAGCGAAACAAAGCAGTTTTTGCTTTGTTTATGTATGACTAGATTTGTTAGAAAATGTTGAGAAATAACTGAGACATGAGAGCCTCATTTGCTAAACATAAAATAAATGAAATGTTTCATCAGCTGTGCATAAAAAATAGAGTGGGAACTGATTTCTTTCGTCAGATTTCCATGCAGACGACGCAAAACTTTTAAACTGGATGTGCTTATTGTGAAGTAACCGAGTATAATACATGCTATCAATATAAATACATTGTTACTTTTTACTCAAATGAAACACAAGAAGAAACAGAAATATCTTCGAAAGAACAAGAAAAATATTTTCATACAAAGCGCTAATAAGCAAAATGTTAAAGATATGTGCAGTAGTTAATACTTTACCTGAGTATAATATGTTTCCAAAAAATGTTGCATTTTCTCCTAATGCCTTTAGATTCTTTAGTGTTATAACATGACCACTAAGAGATTCCTGACAATTATACGCCCACTTGCAACCTCTAAGATCAATGAATTCCTTCACTTTTTCACTGAAAAATACAAAAAAAACTTAACTTAAATGTGAAATGAAACATTTACAGTCATTCATGCAATAATAGACATTTATGATGCATTAAGAGATAGAAAAAATCTTGATTTTTATATTGATTTTCAACAAAAGGATGTCCAAATTTATTTGTTCATTTCGATTTTTATTTTAGTTATTTTAATCCAGATGAAATTCTGATCTCAGGTGAAAAAAAGAAACAAATTACAGTTTTTTTCCAGATTATGCAATTGTTAAAAACTTATTATTATTATTAATATTTGATAAAGACAACTATGCAATGACCCCAGAGGATAATGATCTTTTAATCCTTTTCAATTCCACACATAATATGATTAGAACTGAAAATTCATTTATAGTAGAATCTTGAATAGCCGAAGTGGTCAGGACTAAAACTTCTTTAGTAATTCCAAACATCCATACAAAAGAGTGCCCTTACGAATGCTTTTCAGGTAACTGCAAACATTTTACCCCTGGACCTAACATTATCATCACAAAATAGCTGTGACACACACACACAGTAGCGTAGATAGGGGGCCCAGCGCCCGTGGCGAACTTGAAAAATTGCGCCCCCCCCACATAGAGGTCACTCGGATGGGAGGTCATTGTAACCTCTCAAAATGCCCTTACTCCAAAAAGTTTGATTTATTTATTCGAAGAATTTGCAGATAATGTTGCAACCTTTTTTTTCTTTCTTTCAGCATTTTTAACGATGCTCAGTGTTCCCGCTCATGTTATGTGTGCATGATATGTCTGCTCGCTCGTTTTTTTTTTTTTTTTGAATAAAATTCAGGTTTTATTTTTTGTTCAATTTGAGAATTTTTGTCTTGCCAATAATTTTAGTTCGTGGCGTTTCAACCTTTCAACGCCTTTTCACACAACTTCAAAAAACAAATAATTCTTGCAATTCGTTATTCAACATAGTGTGTTTTTTTCCACTCAACAGTTTTTATTTGAAATAGAATTGTTTTAAAACTCTAGAAGAATGTATAAAATAAACACAATTTGTGCATTTTAAATAAAAATCAAATCATTGATTCTATTGCAGTTAGGGAATCAAAGAAAATATAAAAAGCATAATTAGTCTGAAATTGGCTTAATAAATACGACTCCTTGCATACAGGCAAAATTAAAGTTCGCTATTTTCGGCCTCCGATTATTTTTTATGAATAAATACTTTTCATTCTAAGTATTTAAAATGTTCCAGAGACCTGCCGTTATTTAATACTAATATTATATATGAGGGGAGTTAGGAGAGGCAGTTGTTCCTTCCCTGGCTTTAAGAAAGTACCAGATGTATTTTATTGATTTTTTTTTTTTAATTTTAAATACAGCTTATACAAACATGGGCCAACAGTAAAGAAGGTATTGGCGGGTACGTACTACAACGACGGTGCTCGAAACTGAGAATGATAAAAAAAAACTGATTAGCACGTATATTTGTGTACCATTTAAAAAAAGTGACTCGCCCTCCTGAAGTAGCGTAGAGTACGCGCATCTTCTTTCAACATTCACTTGGCGTTTATTCAGTTATACATAAGAAACAATAGCTTTTTTTGTTTTGGCAATAGAAAGAGCACAAAATGAATTGCAATGGCGTGGTTACAAATCGAGCTTAATCCCTCCCAATAATACTAAAACGGTAATGAGTATAAAGAACAAAGTAGTGCTATATATAGTTTAAAATTGAGACTACTTAATTAAAGTACATATAAAATAGAATACTTTCCAAAATACGAAATCAAAACTTACTAAAAAAATGATTCATTTATCTTTTTTTTTTACCTTTCTAACCTTCTATACTGAGCTATCGAAGCACTAACAGCGTTTGAAAACGTTACTCGCAAGGGCGTAGCTAGGGGGGTGCAGGGAGGTGCAGCTGCACCCCCCTAGATCAGAGCCAATAGGAGGTCACTATGACCTCCCATTTTATTTATTTTTTTGACAAACCATCCATTGGTTAAAGGTGTGCATGACTAAATAAAGTATAGTTTCTTTGAGTTCATAATTTCTTCCTTTTTTTGTTCAAATAGAATTTCAAGCACTTTTTTCTCCTTCATTCTTGCTGTTTTCTTTCTGTTTTTATTGAAAAATTTGACTTTTATGCTAATTTTTGGGAACTTTATATAAACTGCGTTATTATATCTAGTATTGATTACTTTTCAGAAAATGTTAGTAAGCTTGCCTGTTTTTGAGGAGAAAATTTTTAATTTACCGAATGAAACTCAGAACTTTACTGAATGATTAAAAAATAAATAAATAAAATACAAGAATGCATATTTATCTATGTCTACCAAAAGAGACGTGAGGCATCACGAAAATAAATAAATTAATTAAAGAAAAATAAATAAATAAGATAAAGAAGTTCAGTCTTGCAACGCTGTCTCACTGTTTTCAAATTTCATCAGCCAATTTGTATCGGATAAGAACTTTTTGGGAGGTCACAGTGACCTCCTATGGGGTGCTACTGCTTGCACCCCCCTAACGTGAGTCCTGGCTACGCCCTTGGTTACTCGTTCAAATTCGCACGCCGCTGTAGGGGAGACTGGAGACGGTTGTGACACAGGGCGGTTGAGACAGTCGTCATATTAGCTAAACCATAATTAATACCTAGTTGAAGCAAAGGGAGAGAGTATCAGCATGTTTGTCTGAATGTGTGTCAAGGCATTGCGGTAGCCATCGAGCGACATTAACGCTAGCAGGGGGGGTTGGTTATTTTTTAACAGTCAAAAGTAAGTTTTTTTGTTCGATTTCTTTTAGTAATTCTTGTTGAAAGGGTACAGATAGAGAAATGAAAGTTTTCTTCCGTTAGTAGTGAAATAGCAGTGATTACTTTTTATGTAGGCCATTTTGTATTTCTATGGCGATTGCCGTTTACAAAAGTAGTGGTTTGGGGGTCGGTTGTGACAAATTGTGCGGGGACGGTTGTGACACGAGTAAAACATGTTTTTATCATATTTGATGCCCATAATACGCTTGAAGAAGACAGAAATAGGGCAGTGTGAACTAATGAAATATAAAGAAGCTTATAAAGAAGTGAAACTTTTTTTTCTTTCGGACAGCTTTCGGAAATGCAATGTTAATCGTAAGTCTTTGCTACGAAACATTCATTCGTAAACGCGATGGAGTCGGCCGGCGCTGTCACAATGAAAACAACCTGTGCATAGGTTATATTACTCATAATAAAGTGCTTTTGAGCTTACATATAAGCTGAAAGCAGACATGAGAGTAAAATGGCTACTGAGAAATGATTTCGTTCATTTATGAATGGAAATTTTTCACGTCTATTCGTGTCTGTAGCTCATGCAACTAGTCTTTCAAGAGTAACAAGCTTCAATAAAACAAATAAATGGGGAATCTTTCTTTGATACTTGAGAATTGTTATGAACAGACACAGCTATGACCCACAGGATGTGCATAATGTTGCCTAAACAGACGTTACGAAATTCCAAAAACCTGATATTGTTGCAAGACTTGGTATAAGGGTACTTCAACTTAAAGAGGCACATTGTTAAGTGTTAAACTTTCCCAGATGAAGGTTATGTTGAATTACGTTCAACATTACTTGAAATTAAAAGTGATCTAGACTGTTTTGCTGTATTTTTGAACTTGTCACAACCGACCCTAAGCACTGTCACAACCGCCCCTGGGGTATGTAATTGATAAGGTGAAGCGATATCGTGAAAAAAAACGGCTGGAAAGAAGCAGAGAGAAAAGGTTTGTTTCTATCTCTTTAGGTGGATAAGACATGCCGATTTCAGATCAGCCTATTATTACAGACTCCAGACCCCATATAAATTTACCAAAGCAAAGTTGCACATTTTGTATGGTTTGTCTTGTAGCGTGGGGGCGCAGTTTACGCTACACGAGGTGTCTGTCAAATTTTCATTTTTTAGTCTGTTTGGACTTTTAGTCTGTTTGGATTTTTTTTTTAATCGGTCAAAATGCTGCCCCTCTGGTTGCTGCGCCCGTGGCAAGAGCCACTCCTGCCAACCCCTAGCTACGCCACTGCACACACACATAGGCAAGGTTGTTTGATTTCGTCCGGGGTGGAAAAAACCGCCCCGGACAAAATAGCATTTTGTCCATTTTGTCCACTTTAAAGAAAATGACAGTTCTTAGTTAAAAAATCCAAAGTTTTAAAGCAATGTTTTAAAATATTGATTTTTTTCAATGAGGTAATAGTTTTATTATCAAAATTAGCACACATAATGTATGCAAACAAATATTTAATAAACAACAGATACTATAAACATATAGTATCTGTATAAAATTAAATGAATGTTAACGATAAGATTTAATGCTTATGAAAGCACACATTAGCAGTAAGTGATTTTAAAAGATTTGAGAAAGAAAATTTTGAAATGAAATGAAATTATATCCTGTAATAACATTAATATATCCATGAAACAATGCTGTGTACACAAATATTTTACAATAGGGCAACATTCATTAAATGCTCAAAAAATATAACATAAAATGACCAAATGAATCAAATTAAACCAATATTTCTTGTAGCATCTAATGTATTTTCAAATACAAATGATATATATGTGTATTTAATTTAAACATAGAATTTATGAGAAAATATCATATAAAGTTTACTTTTTAAGGGATTGTATTGTGTTAATAAATATCTAAGGTAATAGAATACTCTTTAATTTCTTTTTAAAAATATGTATTAAAGAAATTTTTTTCTTTTCTTTTTGTCTACTGTACAATAATGTAAATACAATCAATAGTTTTTTCACTATGTTAAATTTTATTTCTTTCAAATAAAATTAGTTAAAAATCAATGGGTTAAATGACATTCTTTTTTTTTGTATGATACTATCATTCTATTTTGAAAAATGGGTAATGCAAGAGAGATACTAATTGTACATCATAACATTTTTATACATCAAACGTATGAAAAAATGTGTTTTTTCTTTCATTTCTTCCATTTTGTCCATTTCGTCAATTTTGTCCATTTCTTCTGGCGTCCCGGACTTTTTACAAAAAAGTGTACGAAATGACAACCCTGCACACAGGTTATTCCTTTCTAACTATATCGCTATAGTTACAAGAAAGTTCGTTCAATAAATATCGCAAATTAGAAATTGCAAGGTAATTTTTTTAAAGCCTTAATACAGCACACTTTAAATTTACTGCACTATTAATACAGTCAAATTTGCTAAAATTGAGAGCTAATTTAACCAGAACACGAATTTAACGAGGAAATCTGAAAAGATTTGCTTTTGGTACTATGTTAAGTCAGTGAAAGCATAATTCGCTTTTAGCGAGGGAACCCCTCTTAAAGCAAGCAATACTTTTGTGATTAGTTAAATTTCATGGGATTTCTAGCTCAGCTAATCTTTTAGCAGAAAAATTCGCTTAACATCCCAAAGTTAAGCAAAAGTTGAAATAGAATTTGTGATGAGTCATTGAAAACAAGAATGAAGATGGCCCTTCTATACAAAAATTATACAATATTGCATGAAAATTATATATTTGTCAATGGGCTAATATCACTTTTCAGAGACTTTTGAGCATATTGTAGCTCAAATTCAATCTGATGCTAATAACAATAAAAAAAAAGTGATGACAATGACATTGTACTATCCTCAAGAGACTTGGGGCTTAATTTCTAACAAACAAAACGTGAGAACTTTATAGATTTCAGAACTTGTTTTAATGTATAAATAGCATGACTATGGAAGTGTGGGAGCTGAGTTGAGGTGAGCTCTCACGCAAATTCAGCCTAGAACAAAGTTTTGATGTATAGAAAATCTGCAAGCGTTTTTCAAAGGCAGAAGTGCAAATTATGATGCTTTTGGGCCAGAAGGCACAAGCGACAGCAAGACCATTCAAATAATATTAGTCAACCTCTTTTGTACTGCAGATAAATAATAATAAAAAAATCTGGTATGGACCCCACACTACTTCCTTTTACGTGTAAATTTCTTAGTAGTTGCCTTAAGTGGTAAAAAAAGTGCTTGGAGTGAGTAAGGTAACAATTCAAATATTTACTCCCCTAATCTACCACGAAACAATGCAAAAAATATTTTACAATGGTTATTTTTCTAAATATTGCTGATTTTAATATCATTTAGTGAATTTTTCGCAAAATATCGCCAATAGCGCCAAATTGAACCCAAATTCAAAAAATAATTTTTTCGCCAAATTTGTCGCCAACTTGGCGATATGTCGCCAACTTGGCGACCAAAAGCTTGGCGACATGTCGCCAAGTGGTGGCGCCAATTCATATCACTTGAGTCTGTATTGAAATTAACATTGATTTACCCCAAAAAAGGGGCAAAAGACCCCTTTGGGAACATTCGAATGCAATCACAAGGGGAGGTGCACAACTAGACCCCCCTCAGAGCCTACATACCAAGCTAGAAGTTTCTACGGCATATAGTTTTTGAGTTATGCGAGCCACATACGCACATACATCCGCACATACGTACATACAGACGTCACGAGAAAACTCGTCGTAATTTACTCGGGGGTGGTCGAAATTGATTTTTCGGCTGTTTGTATGTTGTTAGGTACATATGCACGTGCTGACAGGTCGAAAAAACTACGCGACATTCATTCAGGGGTGAGCAAAATCAAAATTTAGACCGAAATTTGAGTGAAATTTTTTTCGTGATCACAATACTTCCTTTACTACGTAAAAGGAAGTAAAAAAAGAGCACATGAATATTAAGATTCAAAAACAGGTTATTTTTTTATGAACCCAGCTATCACTTTGCAGTCTTTTCACCAGCATTGCAAGCAAATTCGACTGTAATGCAGTAACCTTCTTTTTGTATTCTTAAATTTTTTAATGTAAATACCTGATTAAAAATGATTACTTAAACGATATTTCAAACACAATTTTGAAAATACAACACAACATTCTTCCATATTCAATTGCTAACAAATTTTGAAAAATTTTCAAACTTCAGTCAAAAGGGATCCATAAATTTACTGGTGGTTTATGGAAACAATGAAAGAAAATCAAAATACATTGACTGCCTGCAAATAGTATTGGCTGGTACCTGATGCCTTTGGCTTGAAGTTATATTTTCTTCTTTCACAAAATAAACAAATAAATGAAATTTGAGGAAACTATTTTTAATTAAATAAGGTTCTGGTTGAAAGAATTTCAGATAATAAAGGATTTACTGAACATACTTACCTAAGATCCTTGTGCATTATGACATCAGAATAATAGCCTGGGAGATCTTCACCACGAGAATGAATGTGTACTGAAGAAACAGGTAACAATTCAATAGGGCTGGATTGTTTTAACATTCGTAAAAATACAGTGCTGCTCATCCAAGCTAAGATGAAAAGAATCAGATTTTGAAAATGTTGATGCAAAAAAGAAATTGTTTGCAAACCATTAGAAGTAACAAGCATCTTCAATTCTAAAAGTTATTAATAAATGAAATAACTAAAAGCTATTAATTAATAAAAACAATGCTAAGCTGACATATTCAATTTTAATCAGTTAACCTTTAGGAGCCGGTCGGTACACATGCTGTACCGTAACTCTTTTTTTTTTAGTGGACGGGGTTGAGATTTCCACTCAAACCCTTTGGAGCCAGAGATTTTTTCAAGGTTTCATACGTCTGGTACGACAGTTTATACCTTCGCTTTTCAATGGAAAAAAAATCTGTGGATCAACTGTCGTACTACCTGGGTCAAAAGAAAAATTTCTAAAAAACAGCCCAAATCCAAAAGATGAATTAATGCTCATGCTGCAAGTGTGAAATCTATTCCCTTTAGAAACATAAAAGTCTTAATGTAAGACTGGAAATAACCATTAAAAAAAGCAACTTTTTCAAACGTTTGCTTATTCTCTTCTTTCAATTCAAATTATGACCTATCACACATGTAAAAGTAACAACATGAATATTTTAATGCAAAATCTTTGCATATTTTTTATCACATTTATTAGCACCATTTAAAAAGTATAATAAACAAATAACATTTACAAGAAAGCAATTAAATTAAAAAAATATATTCTAAACCATCCACAAATGTTTGACTATACAATAATCACCTAAATCTAAATACCCAGACAGAAAAGGATCTTCACGATCAGCTCTAGGTCCTTCCCATCGAGATTCATACAGTAGGGTGGTATGAATTCCCAGTTTAGATTCTAAATATTTCAGAATCATTTCAAAATATTCAACCGGAATGCTCGGAGAAAGGTATGTTCCAGCACGTACAGTAATCATGTTGATATTCTTTCTCTGAAAAATTACATAATTTACTTAGCGACATTTCGACACAGTAGTATAAAAGTTTTCTTTAAGTTCACATTTTACAAAGCTTGATAAAAATTATACTGCAAAACATAATTTTTTATCAAAACACAAAATTTTATTTATTATTTTTTGGTAAGAAAAAGTGCTAAAGATTTAGTTCTATTCTTGCAGAAAATTTTAAAGATACTTCCTGGGTAAGGAGTCATAACCAAAACTTAATTTCTGACAAAAGGGGTGCACGGGAGACCTACTCTTCAGAAGTTATTTTAACGTGTATTAAAAAAAAAAAAAAACACACACACACACACACACAATCTCAGTGCGACACTCAATTTGCAGTTTTCATTAAAATGAACAGAAACTGGAAAGTAAACACACGGCTGCAAACAATAAACATAGGTTGTAAACAATATATGTTCAATATTATACAGTAAAAGTAACAACCTTCGAGTAAACACTTGTTGCGATATCACTGTACTCGTGCAAAACTGCCGGCAAAAGCTCCAGGAATCAACATGACAATATCATCGAAGACTATCTTTAATATCATGCCGAAGGCACGTGATCACATTCTTGCGTCATTTTTCACAATGCCAAGCATAAAATAGCTTTCCAGTCCAATCGACGTTTATCCGGGACCATCGGAAGGAAGTTTCTATATTTTTTTAGCATCGCTACGTCCGACCAGCAACCCGCAAGCACTACTATGAAATAATTTCCTCGCCAAAAGGTTGCTTGGCGACTACAAAGATGTTTGTCAACATTGTTACCAAGGTAAATATGTCCGGGGTTGTCAGACTAGGCTACAAATGGTGGATTGGGCTACTTTTTCGGCACGTGAGCTACTAACATTGTGAATTGGACGCTATGATGCTACTTTTATCAAAAATTGATTGAAGCACAATTCAAAAGTGTCGTCTATTTATCCGATCTTCAATCTATGTCGATATCAATATAGGTCGATTCAATCTATGTCGTCTATTTATCCGATTCAAATTCCTAAGTTCAGATGTTTGCTGAAGTTCAGAGAAAAAATTAGGTGGCAATTTGGCTTATTCAACATCTTTGACAGGCATTTGGCGCTGCGTTCTCGCCTATAGGTATGGCAACCCTAATCGCCAAATATTTTCTTTCCTACTCGTTTGTTTATAAGAAGTAGCGTTGTAGGTACATGAATTCAAATTTATTTTATGAATTTTTCAACAAAAAAGAAGCTAAATAATAAAGAGTTTCTTGAAGTTATCTTGCCGTGGTTTCACCATTTTTTTCAAAGGGCAGAAAGTAATTAAATCTATGCATTTACTATTTTCATTCCACATTTTTGTTCTACTTTGTCGCATTACATTCTCAAATTTACTTTCAGGGTCTATGCATATTACTGTGCTATAGAGAAGAGGGTACTTCTATTTGCAAGAGTGCATGTCCGTCGGCGAAAAATAGTCTGTTGTGATAATGGTTTCTTGCTCAGCATATAGTTGCACAAAAAAATCGACCAAGAGAAAGAAAATTCAATTTCACAGGTAGAAATACAGCCTATTATTTCCTATAATTTAAAGTTCTTGTGCGCCAAATATCTTTTAGGGCGAAGGATTTCCCAGATATTTTTACCATCTTTACTTACCTGTATTTATTAATAGACATCGACAAAACTAAATTCTTAGGAACAAGGAATTTTTTTTATAATGACTTTGATCATAGGTTACCAGCATAATAAGCAGCCAACAAAATTTTAAAAATATTTCCTGTCTGGACACTTTTTTTTTTTTTTGATAGGGCTGAAGTTTTAGGATATTTGCTTGTTTGAGTATTTGAACGAAAAGGACAAAGACAGTAAATGTTTTTAAAATGTGGCCAGCTGCTTAACATGCTAGATGCCCAATATTAAAATTATTATCAACATCACTGATTTCAAGTAAGTGATCTAAATAGTAAACACTCTGCCTTTAATGTTTTCTTTTCTTAAAATATTCAGTACATTAATGGAACAATTATGGAAATATGCTAATAAGCTTTAATTGTGGAAATTCAGCGAAGTGTATTTTTGGTTAATGGCATGACCTGAAAATAAGATGTGTAGAAGCAATTCAGTAACATCACTCACTGGACTTTGATTTAATGCTCAAATAAAGTCAAACAGCTAATTAATAACTGATTTATATTCTGTCTAACATTTTTTTGCTCGACCTCCTCCCTCGAATCTGCACATGCGCCAAGTCTCTACTGATTTTCTGGAAATGGGGGCGGGGGGGGGGGGGATGCAAGGAGAAAGTAGAAACAAACAAAAACTGAAGGCACCAGGAAGTGAACCTCCTAAACCTATCTCCTTTTTACTTTCTTCTATATCTAATATATAGAAGAAAGTATTGGTTTCGTGAAAATTTTCGAATGTCGAATTTTGACGGATTTGCACGTTTTGAGGTGCGCTGAGTCCATTTCGACCATTTTTGGAAAATGTCTGTCTGTGTGTCTGTCTGTGTGTCTGTCTGTCTGTGTGTGAGTCTGTATGTGTGTGACCAGTTTTTGTGGCCGCGCTAGAGCAAAAACTACTGCATGAAATCGAACAAAAATTTTTGCACATATGTACCACTATGTGAACTGGTGCACCTGACTTTTTTTAGCGAATTCTTCCAAGGGGGGAGGAGCAATCGCACGTGATCTGCGCGGGGGTGATTGCTATATCTCAGAAAGTAACCGGCGGAATTAAACGAAAATTAGTATATAGGTAGACCCTACTGAGTACAGGTGCTGATTTAATTTGTTTGTCAATATCTCGAAGGGGGGTGGAGCAATCGCACGTGTTCTGCGCGGGGGTGACTGCTATATCTAAGGAAGTAACCGGCGGAATCAAACGAAAATTGGTCCATAGGTATACCCTATTGAGTACAGGTGCTGATTCAATTTGTGTGTCAATATCTCAAAGGGGGGTGGAGCAATCAAAAGTGCTTATTTTGTCATTGCACCTACTGTATCTCGGGAAATATTGCTGCGATTTGAATGAAATTTGGAATAACACTAACCCAATATGGAAACAAGCATCGAATAAATTTTGGCGCCAATCGCCCCAGGGGGAGGGTGGGGTGATTTTTGCGCTTAGTCAACAATGCGAAAAATTAATTCATTAAAAAATCGCTTTCACGCCATTTAATTATCAAAACAGCTGAAAACTTTCAATGATTTGAAATTTTTAACTATTGCCAATTTCTTTTGACTAACAAATAAAATGTTTGCAATTAAATCTAAACAAGGCTTTTGTAATGATTTCCAATGTCGCTCATTGATTCTGCATTTGCAGGGTTATTACGATAATTGGGAAATTGGTGCTGTTTCCAATTATTCGGGCGAGTACGTATTTTATTTTGTAACTGGAATTCATAAGATAGATATAGAAGAAAGTTTCGTGACGGCCACGACAGCTAGTTTTCAAATGGAAGCGTTCGTGGCAGCCAGGCCCACAAAATTCACAAACAGACCATACATTAGTGTTTAGGTACCCTGCTGTCAGCAAAAAATCATCAATAGCTTTCAATAAAAGTACTTTGTGTCTTTGCTGTTTATTTAGATTTATTTGATGCATGAATATGACCTACTCATTAAGACAAAACATCTGTTATATAAACTTCTATACTACTTAATTATTTATATCTTGACTACTTACCAGGGGGGATTTTTTTCCGGTATTTTACCGGATTTCCGGTATTTTCATGATTGATTCTGGTATTTTCATGTTCGAAAATACCGGAAATAAAATATTTTTAATTATGCTTTTATCTTCTTACCTCCGGATTTTCGATGATTTTTCCGATAATTTTTAATAATATTCATCAAATAGAAATGTTCAGCTGCCATTCTTTTTTTAAACTTTAATAAAAAAATTTATTTGCACCTTTTTTTTATTTTGATGCCTTCATTTAAAATAATGCAATCTATTTGCATCCAATATGATTATTGAATTTTTCTCATTTTTGATGCTTATTACCTTTAGTTAGGAGATAAATAAATGAAATACATTTTTATTTGTATTAAAAAACCATAATTTTAAAATTCTTGAGTAAAATTGTGTGTCTTTTATGAAAATCAAAATGTCAAACAGTAAAAATTGAAGCGCTAATTTAAATGTGTTTGTCTTTGAAAGGAAATTAATTACTATATGTGTATAAAAATAAAATTAGGTGTGCTTAAGTAATAGGGGCCTTGGTTAAACCCCCCCCCCCCCCACATACACAAACATTTTCTCCTTAAAACTTTCAGGTATTTTTTTATGAACTCACAATCACCCCTGTACTTACACTTTTTTCTATAAATTTGCATTTATAGGACTAAGGGTTCAAAAAAAGCACTAAAAGTAAGAACCTCCCCCCCCCAACCTATCTGGGTTTTTGATAGGATGCATGTTGTAATGTGGTGTATTCCTGTTGCCCTTATCTCCTCTCTGCTTAAAAGTTTACACATCAAGTCTCGACGAAAATGGCATAGTAATAGTGTGAAATGACCTTTCCCAGAAGCGGCTACTTGCATCAAGGGCCCCGTCTTGTTCCCCTTAGATCTGGCACTGGACATTCCACATGCTGTCTAACACTAGGAGGATAAAATTAGAAGGTAGATGCTCTGAGCAGAAAATTTTAAATTAATCCAAATCTGTACTGTAAAATACCAAAAGTAACCCCCCCCCCCCGCCCCCCATCGAATATACCCTATTTGTCTCAATGGTAATTTATCTTTAATACCGAATATGCTTACTCTTTAATCTCGATTATAGCCCCCCCCCTCCTGAAATGTATCTGTTTGGTTTTGAAAAGGAGGGGGTTACTTTTAGGGACTTTACGGTAACTAAAAATTTAACTGACTTTGAAATGTCTACCATGAACATGAGGTTTTGATACTGGCATATGTTTTTAAAAAAATTAAGATTTTTTTTCTATTATTCAGATGATATGCCTGCTTGTTCTGCGTATGGTTGTACAAACAAACCGGATAAAAAGATTTCGGGGATATCTTTTCATAGGTAAGTTTTAGGCTTTTCATTTATTACTATTTATACATGGTTTATTTTACCTGACAAGCTGGAAATAAAACATAAATTTCTGTCACGTACAAAACATGTATAATTAGTACACATCATTATCTTATAAATACACTGCGATGCAAAAGTTTAGACAAATGGCAAATATATGAATAAAGAGAAAACTATTCAACGAAATGCTTTCAAATATCTACTGCAGGTACACAATATGGTCCCAAATACGTGTCTGGAGTTCTTAAAACTATAACTGGAATCAAATTTTGGATATTACAAAAGACACTTTTTTACATTGTTGAAAAAGTTTAGACAATAGTTAGATTTTATGCAAATATCCCTTGAAATGTGATTGGTGGAGGAAATGCGGGACTTTATTATTCATTTATAAAGTGCAGAGATTGCTGAATAAATAATCAAAATCTCAAAAGCTCTGTAGTTCTCGTGTAAAGAAGATGAGAAAGTTTGGAAGCCGAAAATTGAAAATGAACCTACTTTATTAATTTTTTGTCTTTTAAATCGGCTCTAGTATGATAGTACGTTGTTTTTTACTTTGTGGAGAGCAAATTCAGACATGCGTATCGATCAAAAGACCAAGAAAAAATATATTTCTTAAAGATGAAGGAATTGAAAAAACGGCTCGAACTGACGATTTGCCCCTTAATCCTACAAAACTTCAACTTGGGTCAAAAACAGCACGTGACAGCATAAGTAGATGAACAACTGAATCGGAATGCATAAAAAAAAAACAAAGAATTGTGCTTGAGCCTTTTCGGACAGAGTGTCCCAAATAAGCCAGATTTTATTGGTAAAAGCAGCACAGTATATGATCATTGGATATTTCTCAAGTCCCGCGAAAAGAATTATAATCCATCTAGGCTATCCCAATTTTAATAATTTTTATCAAAGAAAGTACCATTCATTTTTTAGTCATGATGATACATATGCTGAATTTTAACATTAAAATCTGGCTTATTTGTGACACTCTGTCCGAAAAGGCTCAGGCACAATTCTTTGTTTTTTTTTTCATGCATTCCGATTCAGTTGCTCATCTACTTATGCTGTCACGTGCTGTTTTTGACCCAAGTTGAAGTTTTGTAGGATTAAGGGGCGAATCGTCAGTCTGAACCATTTCCTTCATCCTTAAGAAATCTAATTTTCCTTGAACTTTTTGATCGATACGCATGTCTGAATTTGCTCTCCACAAAGTAAAAAACAATGTACTACCATACTAGAGCCGATTTAAAAGACAAAAAATTAATAAAGTAGGTTCATTTTCAAATTTCGGCTTCCAAACTTTCTAATATTCTTTACACGAGAACTAAAAAGCTTCTGAGATTTTGATTTTTTATTCAGCAATCTCTGCACTTTATAAATGAATAAAACAGTCCCGCATTTCCTCCACCAATCACATTTCAAGAGATATTTGCATAAAATCTGACCATTGTCAAAACTTTTACAACAATGTAAAAAAATGTCTTTTGTAATATCCAAAATTTGATTCCAGTACTAGTTTTAAGAACTCCAGACACGTATTTGGGTCCATATTGTGTTTTCCTGAACTGAAAGAACTCAAAACACATCGCTTTGACGATTTTTAAAATGTCGTCAAATTTGCGGTAACTGTTTTGTTATAAATAGGATAATTTTGCTCCCCTCCTTACTTTATGAAAGTACATTAGGTATTATTATGTCACTAATTTTTGTCACTGAGAAATAGTCTATTGCTCAAATGCTGAGATACTATTGCTGACCATAAAATGACGCTAAAAGTTTTTGTCCTAAATGATTTCGAAATTAATGGGAACATTTGACAATTATTTGTGCAAAAATGCAAATTAATGGTAATTTTAGTCTTGTTTAAGGGTTTTATTAATTTAGTATGCAGATTACTTTACGTTTTGACATAATTTTAAAAAGGTTTTTAATGGATACATATGAAATCGGCCAACAAAAAAAAAAAAAAAAAAAAAAAAACTGAACTTTTCAAATGTGGGAGTATTATATCAATGATTAAGATTTTGCCATAGTCGATAAATATCAGACAATAATCGTTTTATTTTGATTACGTCGCATCGTGTAAGAAGTAAAGTATTATTACGTAGTCTTTGGCACAAAAACTGGTGCCAGTTGAAAAAATCGCCGAGAATCTCAGTTATTAAAATCTTCTTGCAACAAATTTGGCAAAATTCCTGTTCAAGTAACTGCCCAATTGTAAGTACCCCGAGAAAGTGGCCAATCAACGCCAACAAACTTAAGAAATGCTGTTAAGTTGTATTTAAAGCTCCATCAAATTGGAAAATAATGAACCTAATCCATTTATTAGTTGCCAATCTCTTCAAGCGATTACGTTACCGATACTCTGAAACACATATTTACAGAACTCGCGAAAATAATTGATGCAGTGAAAAATCTACTAAAAAATAAATACAATTTATTGAACAAAATAATATTTGCACGTTTAAAGCACAATAAAAGTCACATTGCTTAAGGATAAATATTCTACCTACACAATTATAAGATTACAAAATGTTTTAAATACAAATCATGGTAAAAGCTCGTTAGCGAGCAGGCGCGCGAGCATTTCCAATGTCAATGTAAAAGCCTGGATATATGACCATGAAGCTGAAAAAAAAATTACATTTGATTTGACTTGAGAAAAGCCTTGAAAATTTAATGCAAAAAGTGGAAATGACACATGCAATTCTACCTATCGACAGGGAGTTGAGATGATGCACTAAATACCAAATTAGTTTGTTGGAAGCCTTCGCGAATTTATGCGAAATATGTACCTTAAATTGGACTGAAAAAAGCCCTACCAATCAAACTTTTTCGAATATCGTTATAAATTATAGCCTATGCATACCTGCCAACTTGTATGTTTTGGCCATACAATGTACGTTTTTTTGCCATATTGTACGATCGTACAATAAAGGGGAAGAATCGTACGTTTTTTAAAGATTTTTTATCAATTCCAATGTTTTTTTTTCACATTCCTCAATTTCAACTACTAAGCTTCTTTGAAACTCAAGTCTAAACTTCGTCATATTTCAGCCCTGAGCGCGGAAAACTGGTTAAGGTGGTTGAGACTGCAATCCTTTTGCATCGTGCAAATATTATAATATTTGCGAAAATTTAATTTTACATCAACATATGCTATCTTAGGTTATCACATTTAATTATTTATTTTAATAATTTGTGAATTTTTTTCCTCCCCATTTTACATGCTTACATTTTACCCACGATTCAGGTAAATAGCTTCTTTTGTTTGCCATTTCAATCTCCAATCTTGTCAGTGTTTTAATATTTTGGATGGTTGGAAGTTATTTTGACATATTGCTATGTTAGATGTACTTATTGCATTTTTATTTATTTTTATAATAAGTAAATAAATTTATTTAAAAAAAAAGTATCTATATTCAACGAAAAATTGCTTCCTGTGTTAAGATTTCAGATCTTTTGCATCTTGAAAGTATATTAATGTTTTTGCCAATTGGAAGGTATTTTAACATGGCTACTGAAGACTACTTTATTTTATTTCATTTATTTTTTTTTCATTACCAACATGGTTATATTCAATACATACTTCATAGAAAATTGCATAACTGAAATGAATTTATTCAATTGAAAATCTAAGAAAAGTACGGTTTCGTAGGGAAAATTGTAAGATTTTCTTAGTAGACATGTTGGCAGGTATGCCTGTGTGTTATTCTGATGTATAAGATACATTATGGTAAAAGTTTCATCAAAGTCCATTCAGTAGTTTTTGCGTGAAAGAGGAGCACATCCATCCATACATCCATTCATCCATACAAACTTTCGCATATATAACAGTAGTAAGATAGTCGAAATGTTACTAAGGTTTTTAGTTCAAAGTGTGAAAGTACTCCTTAATATTTTTTAAGCCAATGGAATGTAGGAACATAATGTAGTTCCATAAAAAATAACAGTAGTGATTAGAGTTCCGAAAAAAATAAGTGTCTGACGAAGAAATGATGGATGGTAGGGAACCCTGCAGCAAAAAGCTGCCAACACGGCAATATTGTCGCAAAATCAGGGAGAGAGTGTGCAGAGGGATTTTTGTGATTGGGAGGTAAAAAAAAGCTAAGAAAAAAAATATATAAAACAGCCACCAGAAAGAAAAAAAACATGTGAATCTTTTGTATTAATGTTAACATTTTTATAAATATAAACACCTTGTGTTAAACATTTTTATAAATATAAACACCATGTGTTACTGTAAGAGGATTGCATATATATTTATTATTGAAGAATATTCTAGTGTTGCAGAAAGAAATTGGTTCTGGAAAATTTGTCGCAGAAAGCGGAAAAAAATTCTGCCACAGGGGTAGGGAACAAAGATTATGTGAACCACATTTTCTCTACTTTTACTACCCCATGTCTATTTTGAAAGGGTTGTTAAATCTATTGACATAAAACGAAAGATATCTCCCAAAGTGTTGTGTAGCTAACAAAATTAAGAAATAGGTTGTAGTCAAACCTTTTAAAATTAATCATTAACCTGTATTTCATATCAGTTTCATTCCTAGTTTGTTTGAAGTTCTTTAAAGTTGCAAAAATTGTTTCAGGTTTCCCAAGAACGTTGACTTGAGAAAAGCCTGGATTGTTGCTTGCAGAAGGAAAGACTGGCAGCCTTCTTCAGTGAGTTGTTTGTGCAGCATACACTTTACTGAGTATCAGATTGATCGTGGTAATCCTAAACTTCCTAGGCTGAAACGAAATGCAGTGCCAAATGTCTTCTCAGGTTTCCCATCTCACCTACAAACAGTAAGCTTAATCAGGGGTAAGGATGCGACATCGAAGGCAAAACATTGATGTTTTAAGACATCAATGTTAAGAAATTATGACATCGACCAAAAAACATCGATGTTTTCAAAACATCTTTTTTTTTGTTTTAATTGCTTATAAATTTAAATGTAGAATAATACAGTAACTCCTTAATACATTTTGCCTCTTTATATCATTCAATTAATTTTACCTTTTGTTTCCTGAAAACATTAACCATATGATATTGTTGTTAATGATAGAAAACCTTTTTTAGTGAGATAGATCCTGTAATTGTTGATTAACTGAATACCTTTTATTTATCCCACAATGTTATGATTTTTTTTTTCTAAATGTAAAACATCGTTATCGTAAAAAATTTTTAACGCAAACAACAATGTTAAAAAATGATTGACCGTAAATCATCCTTGGTAATTACAAAAAAAAAAAAAAAAAAAAACAATAGGATAAACATTGTAACTGTTAAAGATGAATAATTTTTGTTGCATATTTTGATTGCTTTTTGCTGAAATGTAAAACAGACATCCAAAGCAAAAAAAAAAAAAAAACATTGAACAGGAAGCACTGATCATTAAAAGACAAGACATGGGCCGTAAAACATTGAAGGTAACTATCAAAAACTTCTTCTAACGAAGCTGATAGTATAGTGTAACAGTGTAACAGCTGTTTAACGATGTAACTTATGGCAAAGCCACATATCTTTAGATTTGTTTCTTCTTCTATTTGCTGAAATCTAATACATCCACCTAAAAAATTATAAAATGAATAAAATGTGAAAAAAATGGCAAAAGCAAATTAGAAATGATTCAAAAACATGGAGAGAGCGAAACATCGATAATAATCATATAAAATGTTTTCCAATGATATTAATACTGAAACTTCTGAACTTCTTAATACTGTATTTTCGGGTAGATAAGGGGCTGCTTATACGTGTTTAAAAGCTGAATTTTAGCTCCTGCGGCTTGGCTTATACACCATGGCAGCTAATAAGATGTAAAAGCTTTTTTTTTCTTTTTTTTTTCTTTCAAAGTTCGTGTTATGCTTAGTTATTACTTAAAAACAAAACAAATTAGAGTCTGATATGGAAGACCACAACTGCACTGCAACGCCCTTGAAAAGATCTATTTTGAAAAGGGTGACAGCATTTCTGCTTATTCAGATGTTATTTTATTCTCCTAGATCCAAGATAACAAAATGCTGGCTGTTTCTGTGAGGATGGGAAGTAGGGTTGCAGTATAAACCAACTGGAGTAGAACAGGGTACTATAAGTTGCAGCTATCGCCAAAATGTTGCAAAGTTTTATTTCTTTATGATATTGAAACACTGTTTTTAAATCTATGTTACAAATTCTTTGTCATTGTTT
Organism: Uloborus plumipes; assembly: GCA_038373865.1. Lineage (NCBI taxonomy): Eukaryota > Metazoa > Arthropoda > Arachnida > Araneae > Uloboridae > Uloborus > Uloborus plumipes. Next base: position 24,849 of record JAXGGA010006731.1, read on the forward strand.
TTGAACGATGTCAATACCAGTATACAGAATTTAATACCAGTATACAGCGTTTGGTGTAGGTTCTCGCAGATTGAATTTTTGATAAAGTTTTATGTGGCTTATACGCCGGATGCGGCATATGTGATGAAACACATTTTTTTTTTCCCAAAATTTTCGAAGTGCGGCGTATACGGTAGTGCGGCTTATCTACCCGAAAATACGGTACGTCTACTTATCACATATTTTTATCAAGCGCTCTTTGCTGGATAATAAAACATCAAAATCAAAAAAAAACATCGACCCCTCAAACATGGATGGTAAAAACCTCCATGGTATGTTTTAGCTAAAACTTCAATGTTTCCAAAACATCGACATCAATCTCAGAGCGCTAATCAAGGGTGATAGTTTTTTGGTTGTACACTAATTCCAGTATTTTCCTATGTGTAAATACTGGAAATGGAGTATCATTCATTTGCTTTAATATCCCCACCTTAGAGTTTTTTTCTTTTTTTTTTCATTGTTTTTTACTATGAACATTGAATGATTATATTGGTAGTTGTATATATTTATTACTGTAGTGAGCCCATTGAAATATACCGTATTAACCCTGCATTAGCCAGCATGCCGCAAAATTCGAGGGTCACTAGATTTTCAGTACCCCTTGCCTGGTCTTTACCAGCATGCCGGAAAAACCAACGTTAGAAAATAAATAATTTAATACTATAACAAATGCATATTCAACTTAAAAAAATAATATAAGTTCTATACTAGCGTGCTAAGCATAGAAGTCATATCTGCACTTTTAATCAAAATTGACTTATTGTCACCATTTTATTCTTTCTAACATATATCGCCCAAATATCTTGTTTTATGGTCATTTGTGAACAGGTAATATTAAAATAAAATTTCTGAAAAAGTATCATCTAAATGAAATACATGGAGGCATAAGACTTTAAAAAGTGATTTCTCATTTTAAGCTCAGCTGTAGATACCAGCATTACATCTGCTTTGCCCGGCAGTATAGATAATTTTATTAGTGTTAATAAACAGTTTAATTTTGAAAAATACTAATAAACTGCATCAAGATAACCTCCACAAATTTTTTCATCTCAAAGACCTGAAATAACAAATACAAATACAAATGTGACGACCAGCAGCAGGCTCTGGGCCCAACTAGGCTGGTCCTAGTCAAATTAAAGACCCAAATGAAGATCAGTGGCCCTCTTAAAGCTATCTACTCCATTACTCCTTACCGCCTCTTCCGGTAAACAGTTCCAAGTTCCCACTACCCTGCTTATATAGTAATTTTTTCGAATTTCCAGATTAGCCTGAGATTTGAACAGCTTAAAACAATGACCCCTTGTCATGCTTTCTGTGAAAAAATCTAACCCTGCAACATCATTCATTTTAATAAATTTAAATAACTGATTCATGTCCCCTCTGGTTCTCCTTTGCTCAAGACTATACATATTAAGCATTCTAAGTCTGGAATCATAGTCTAAATTAGAAAATCTGTTTACTAACCTTGTAGCCCTTCTTTGTACCCTTTCCGATAAATTACTATCTTTCTTCAGATAAGGAGACCAAAACTGAACAGCATACTCCAAATGAGGTCTTACCAAACTTCTATATATAGGCAGAAGAACCTTCTTAGACTTGTTTGAAATAGATCTATTTATAAACCCAAGCATCCTATTTGCTCTGTTACAAGCTATGCTGCACTGTTGGCTAAACTTGAAATCCTGATTAATTAAGACACCTAGATCCATAACGTTATCTGCCTTACTAATGACTGAACCCTGTAAATAATAGCTTGTATGCTTATTTGCATGACCTAAATGCAGCACTTGACATTTCCCAAGATTTACTGCAATACCCCACTTGTTTGTCCATTTAGTAATATGATCCAAATCCTGTTGCAGCTGATTTACTTGTTCGTCATTTTCTACAACCCCCATAATTTTTACATCATCAGCAAAGCAATTCATGTTTCCAGAAACATTTTCACGAATATCGTTCATAAAAATAATAAACAAAAGGGGACCTAAAACTTAACCCCCCTTAAAACGGAACCCCACTTAAAACCTCACTCCATTTAGAATAGTTACCCCTAACAACTACTCTTTGTTTCCTTCCTGTCAGCCAATTTCTAACCTAAACTAGAATTTTACCTCCTATTCCTATATCAGCTAATTTACTGAGTAGTGCTACATGAGGCACCTTATCGAAGCTTTTTGAAAATCTATGTAAACAACATCTACACACTTTTTGCTATCTAAAGCCATGGTAACCTTGTCATAGAAATGCAATAAATTAGTAGCACACAATTTACCTTTTCTGAAACCATACTGCAAACTACTTAACAGCCTATTATTTTCTAAGAAATTCATAATCTTAATTTTGATCAATGTTTCAAAAATTTTACAAACCACTGAAGTCAGACTCACAGGTCTATAATTTCCTGCATTACCTCTAGACCCTTTCTTGAAGAGCGGTGTAATGTTAGCCAGTTTCCAGTCCTCTGGTACTATCCCTGAGTTATACGAAGCATTGAATATATTAACAATAACGTCCACTAATTCCTCTGCACATTCTACTAGAACTTTTAGATAAATATTATCTAGTCCCGGAGCTTTGGTGGTTTGTTTTTGAGAAAGAGGTTGCTTTGGGAATTTATTATCATTTCTCCTCGCATGTGGTTTGCTTTGCGGTGGAAACTGATGCGGTAAATTTACTTTTGTTTTATTGCAAAATGAACCTTGAATTATCTGGCATGCCAGAAAATTCAATGCGGTAAATTTACTTTTGTTTTATTGCAAAATGAACTTTGAATTGTCTGGCATGCCAGAAAATTCGAATTTTCCAGCACGCTGGTCAACCTTACTTTTTCCTGCATGCCGGTTAATGTGGGGTAATACAGTAACCCTAAAACATTTTACATAAATAAATCTATTTCTTTAACAGTTTTTTACTTTTGGTGCTTCTTTTTTTAAAAAATGCTCTATTTTTTTTATCTGATATGGAAATTCAACTTTTTAAAAAATTGCTGACGCTTACTAAGTTTTGCTAAAAGACAAGTATGAATAAAATGTCTTTTTGTTTTCATCAAAATCAAAAATTATAAACTAAATCTCGTGCACCTTAAAAGTGCCAATTGGCAAAGGTTAAATGCTGAATTAGTAGTTTGGTTTCATTTTTATTTCAATTTTTATTCAATTTTACATTTGGTTATGTAAACTTAATATATCTCGTTAGCAGCTAATTTTTGTGCTGTAATCTAACCTATAAAATCTGGAATCAACGAGGCTGCAGTAACTCCAACGCCCAGTGATCTATTTGTAGATCACCTCTTTTCAGACTCCTCACTGAAAATTATTCCTTGGTTTCCTATTGAACCAATTTCCAATAGGAAATCAGCCAATAAGAATAAGAAATGATAAAATGATGAACCAATTTCCAATAGGAAATCAGCCAATAGGAATAAAAAATGATAAAATGATAAAGTGTTCAGTGAGGAGTCTGAAAAGAGGTGATCCATAAATAGATCACTGGGCGGAAATGAGTTAAAAATTATTACGAATTTTAAAACTTGCTTAAAAAATAATTTTGTGATACTAATAATATACAAATGCAAAATATATGAAGAAATGATGATAAAATTTTTGATATGAGTAATAAAATGAGAATAATACATAAAAGACTCTTATAAAAACAAGGTTCAAATTTGAGTGCAAGTTGTGAAAATTTTCTGCAGATTATTCTAGAAAAATGGAAGAGTAAAAACTCTTACGTGGACATTTTTCCGATTGTAGGGAATGCTGACATATGTGGCTATAATTTTATATTGTACTGTTTGTAGTTAACTAGTAGATTTAGTAATGCTTTAAGAACAAATGCATGAGCGGGAAAAACTTGGGATTCAAAAATTTTTCTGTTCAGCTGATCAGGTTCGTTTTTAAAAGAAGAAATAAATAGGATATGACTTACGAAAATTAAGAAGCAAAATTAAACTGATATTAATTTAGAATAAGAGCAAGGATAAACAAAAATTATTAGCATGAAAACAGACTCTCCAAAAAGAAAAAAATCCCACAATCGCAAAAACAAAGCCTTTTTATAAAGCTAGAAATCAGATATTTTCAGTTGTAAATATTTTTGTTACATCTTGTTTTCATATTTTTTAAAGGTTTAGATTCCCGGCCCCCAAATGGCCATTGTTTGTTATGTTATTGTGTTGTTGTGAGATTCTAAATCTGTTTAAATGTGAATATTTTTTATTTCAATTGAAAGGTGATGACTTGTGCTGCATATGGCTGCAAGAACAGATCAAGTCATAACATTCCTGGTCTTACTTTCCACAGGTAAGTTGTACATATGTCCTATATCTAATTTATAGATGTAAACAAAGTTTAATTAACAAGTATTGCTAGTTACTAATTTAGAAATTCTGGGAGAATATCATATCTTGAAACATGCAAAATTGGTATTAACTCTTCTATTGTTGAATAACAGGATTAAGAAATGGCAATAGTAATTTTGCCTCATGCTTTAATTTTACAATGTAACGGGACTTTTCATGTTAGTTACTAAATTTTTCTTACTTGATTGATTTTTGTGTACTTGAATGTTTTAATTTAAGTATTCAGCAGATTTTTTTCTAATGTAATTTTTAGTCAAAATGTCTTGTTATAATAATAATAAGGGCAATTTAATGGCTTGTTTGGCTTAAAAAATAAGCATTAAACTTCATATTTCAGTGCTGTCATATTGGTGACATTTGGCAAATAGAAAATTGCTTTGTTTTGACTAGTTTGGCGACATTTTTTGAAAGCAAGTGCTTTATTATTTTGAACTATCATTATTGTATTAGTTAAGTGTTTAAATTCAGTTCTGATGGTTTTTAATCTTAATGAGAAAGTACTCGGTTTAATTTAACTTACTTGTTCGATACTTAAGTTATTCTAATTTTCCTTTCATAACAAACACAATGTAGTAGTCTATATATAATGATAAACATAGTTTCAAATTAATCAGCAAGTGGATTTTATCTACAGGTTGCATTATCTGTGACATGTGTGTTTTGCGATCTTGCTAGAACATGTGTTGTTTCTAATACCACTCGGGTATCCGAGCCCGAGTAGATGAAATCTACTCGATTTAAGGCAGGATAGGTACGCTGCTTCCGTTTTGAGAGCACCATTAAGGTGGGAGACCGATTTAGCTCAACACACATGCCATAAGGACCCGTTTATAGGGTAGGCATCCATTCATATCACACTCTCACGCACAGAAAGTGTAAAGGCCAGGAGAGAGAGAAAGTACGTCCATGCCCCAGCTAGGATTTGAACCGAGGGCCACCGCATCACGGTCAGACGTCTCTAACCACTAGACAAGGTGGCCGGCGCTAGAGCATGTAAAGCGTATATATGTAAATGCAGGGCCGTTGTTTGGGTGGGGGCAGACTGAACTTATAGTACCAGGGTCTGAGACTTTAGGGGGCCTGTAAGGTCACGAAACTTTTTTTCAAAAATAATGTTAATAATTTCATCGAAAAAAAAAAACTATTTTCCAAAAAAGAAAAAGTATAAAACTCTTGCATGTATTACCGTTTCTTGATATGAATTTATGTGAACCAGACAGCAATAGTAATGCAAATTAATTTAAATATGAATTGAAACATTGGTGTTCGAGGAGATTTTATGTACTATACGTTGTTCTTGATCATCAATTTATATTTACCCTCGAAACTTAATAATTCCTCCCCGTGGTTGATTATCTAAGTCAGATGTAGTATGTATGTGTGGTAATAATATCAACGTTTAATTCAATGATATTTCGACTTATATTACGAATACCTGTACCAATGTTCTGCTTTAATTTTTATATCCAAGCTTTTTATTTCGAATATAGGAAATTTAAAATTGTCAATCAGCTACAAAGCTGCTGTAATTTCTATAATTCTTCCTAGTAACTTTGTTTTAGAATTCCTGTACCATGTTCCAAAAAATTATTTTTTGCACCATGATCATAATTAGAAATTATTTAAAATTCCTTTCAATTTCAGAAAAAAATAATTATTGAATCGCTTTCACTTTTCACTTAGATTGTATTAAATGCCCAGTTGGCTATCATTATTTTGGCCACTTTTCTAAAATCAACTAAAATGTATTTTAGAAGTTCAACTATACCATTAAATTCTGCTTAAGTAATAAATCAGAGGCAAAGATCCTGTGTTATATGCTTCAAAATACTTATTGTTTTACTTTATGAATGTCAGTCAGTAAGCTGTAGAATTGACCAAGTAACTAGTTCAGTTTTTATGTTCTTTAAAGAAAACATCAGGTCCTGTTCAATTCAATATTATGAAAGATACGTAGTACATATTTTGTTCCCTCTAGAAAGTTATCCACTGGTACTCTTTCTTTTCATTTATTAAAATATTTCACTGTTAACTTAATTATGCAGTGAAATAATTGCAACTGTTATAATATATTCATAAACTAATATATTTAGTCTTGTAACTTTCTTTCAGCTTTCCTAAAGACCAACTGAGAAAGAAAATATGGATAAAAAGCGTGAGACGTGCCAATTGGACCCCGAGCAAAAATAGTAAACTATGTTCTGCCCACTTTCCAGAGGAGATGATTGACCGAACATCTCTTTCCTGTGTACGTCTGAGAAAGAATGCATTCCCAGTTGTGTTTGACGCCTTCCCTGCATCTTTACATGAGGTAATAATTCGTTTATTCTTGCTGTATGTGTATATATATATGTACGAGGCTCGTTCAAAAAGTAAGGGCCGTTTGGTCACAGAAAAACATATACTCATAAGAAACAAATTTTATTGTCATATTTAGTAAGGTACAAACTTACTTCACTTCTCTACATAATCGCCGTTCACTTCTAGGCATTTTTCGTACCGCTGCACCAGCTTTTTTAACCCCTCTGTATAGAAGTTTGCCGCCTGAGAGTTGAACCAGTTGACAACGGCGATTTTGAGTCCCTCTTCAGTTTCAAAACGTTTTCCATCGAGCCACTGTTTAAAGTGCAAGAAGAGGAAGTAGTCGCTCAGGTGCAATGTCGGGAATGTAGGGTGGATGGTCAAAAAAATCCCAATAAAATTCTTGAATTTTCTTCTTGGTTTTTGCAGCAGTGTGAGAACGCGCGATATCGTAAAGGAGGATTATGCCAGATGACAGTTTACCGCAGAGTTTGCTTTAGATTGCACGTCTCAATTTGTTTATCTAACAACAAACAACAATTTTTAAACAGTAGTGCATTCAAGTTGAGGAAATTCTTCAGCTAGGCCAACTAATCATCAATCGACGATCAGATCGCAGTGCTTGGTTCACTTGTGAAGCGATTTCATCAGTCTGGATACTGGGTCTGCCACTCCGCTCTTCGTCAAAGACATTTGTTCTTCCATTTTTAAACTTGTCTATCCTTTCCTTTACTCATAACTGTAGGTTTATAAACCAGGCATAATTCCCGATGAATTTCAGTAGCCAACGATCCTTTTGCACATAAGAAACGAATCACAGAACGCACTTCAAAGTTGGCGGGATCAACGATTTTCGCGGCCATTATTCCCTGCATCCACGGACAACAAAAGGACTTCAGAACCAAAACAAATGATGCTGTAGCTTCGCAATGAATCAGTAGATTGTGTTGCAGCCGTTAAACTGTGCTCCGAAGCGCCATTATTAAAATATAAGCAAACAGCCCTTACTTTTTGAACGCGTCTCGTATATACGTGCAAGATGGAAAATTATTTAAGTTTTGCAAATTAACAAGCACTTTTATAGCAGCTTAATATTAATAGCAAATCATATATGGAAGTTAAATAAATTAGTCCTTTAAGTGTCGCAAAATGTGTAGGTTGGAAAAAAAACAACAAATGAACAAATTGACATTTTAAGAAACTTTAGAGAAACTTTGCTTTAAAGTTGCTTAAAATTTCAATTTGTTCATTTGTTGTTTTTTCTAATCTACACATTTTGCCACACTTAAAAGACTAATTTATTTAACTTCCATATATATATCTACAATTGGACCTCCAACATCGGAGTAGCAACTTGTCGGAAAAAATTTGATTTATAGAAATTTTTGATGTATAGAAGCAAGCTTAATTTTATCGTAATTATTCTTGAAACATTAAACGTAAGGCTAATTTTTAATACAAAACTCGATATTTAATTTAATTGCAAATAACATAATAGGAAAGTTAATAATTAGAAAAGAATTAATCAGAAAAAAATGTTTATTACTTTTTGATAAACAGTAATCCAGATATTGGTTACAATGATCATGGTTACATTCTTTAAAAAGGAAAAAAAGAGTTATGAGAAAATCTTGCTGAACAGCCAGTTTTGTAACAAGCTCGCCAAAGAAATAATTGCATTTTTTAATACCCTAAAAATTTTATCACGAACATTTTTTGTGAACTGAAGTCAATGAATTAGTGTTTCTAACTTCTCCAGCACTTAATTTTTTCGACTGTTTGAAAATTTTTAGTTTTTTGCTGAAGCCAAGGATATTTATGAATGAAAAACAACTACTATCAGAAAAAAAAAAGAGGAATAGCCAAAGAATTAATTTTGCAGGACAAATCACAACATAAAATCAAAAACCACTTTATTACTACGTTCGAAAATTCATAAGTTTCTTCATTTATTTGTCCGCTTCAAAACTCTTAAACTGACTTGTGGGGCTCCTAGTGACAATCACTGAGCTTCCTTTTACTCCTGATTTTAGTTTTTGTGAAGCAAACTTTCTAAAGTGATAAAATGACCCACTGTATCCAAAACATAATACTAAGAATACCATATTAAGATGGTGTCTCAATGGCTAGAAAGCGTTTATTTTTACAAATTTATTAATGACGTCTGAAAACATGAAAATTACAAACTATGAACTGCTGTCACTGTTACTTGATGGTTATTTCATTAATTAGAAGTTTGTACCTATTTTCTAGAAACCAATTTCTGAATATTTAGCTTCGTATTTGAAAAATTCTGACAAATCGCCAGTACATTGGAAACCAAAATACACGAAAGAAAAGAAAGTTCAGTGATGGTTAAGTGGAGAAGTGATTATTGGCTCTGCTTCCACAATGATTGCGATCGCCTGATCAAATTCAGTTTTGCAGTTGCTTTTGTAAGTTCCAGACTATGATTTTCGATTCATAACATTGAACAACACGGGCCATACAGATTTTTTCACAGGCCACATTTGGCCGGCAGATCATAGGCTGGGCACCACTGATCTAAGACAATTAAGTTCTTAAAGCAACATAAAAAATTCAAGAAAGCCTATAGTTTCCCAACCCTGTCCTCTTCTTTTCTTGGTTTTACATTTTAATGCTTATAACTTTTGCTCTGAATAATTCTATTTAATTTATGTATGTGACGCAAGTCATTAATTTCCTTTGATAATTCGTCCTTATCAATCTGTTAAAATATCTTGTGTGTGTTTCTGAACTACATTTAAAAAGTTTATATGCGTAAGTCTTATGTCTAATCCAAATATAGAATATGGTGGAAATTTTCTCACTCTTTTAGCCACATGATACTGCTTTAGGTTTTGAAGCATAATTGTTTCTTTAATTTTCTAACTATGTCAAATAATATGTTTTCGAATTTTAAATACTTTTGCTTTGTTTTAGAAAACAACGAAAGGGACAATGAAAAAGAATTTAAGGAAACCTATTTCATTACCTATCACCAGTAACAGACATGTAGATAGTGAAAACCATGAAAAGGAAGTGAATGCAATTTTTGCCCCTAAGACAGTAGCGATGGACAGTATTGCAAGTGGTCTTGAACGAAAGGGACAAGATAAATTTAGTTTAGCGGTGGAAGGAACAATGAAAAAGAATTTAGAGAAACCTGTTTCATTACCTGTCAACAATAATAAACATGTAGATAGTGAAAACCATGAAAAGGAAGTGAATGCAATTTTTACCCCTAAGACAATAGCGATGGACAGTATTGCAAGTGGTCTTGAACGAAAGGGACAAGATAAATTTAGTTTAGCGGCGAAAGGTACAATGAAAAAAAATTTAGAGAAACCTGTTTCATTACTCATCAAGAATAATGAATATGTAGATAGTGAAACCCATGAAAATGAAATGAATGCAATTTCTGCAGCTTCGGCAGTAGAGACGGAAATTATTTCAAGTGATCTTGAACTAGAATCTTCTGAAAATGCAAGTTTCAAAAAGTTTGAAAAAGTATGTGCGGAAAACAAATTACTGAAATTACGGTTAAATGCTGTTTTGGAGGAAAATAAAAAGCATCTTGAAAAGATAACCTTGTTGGAGCAGGCAGTTATTCTGCAACGTTTTGAAGTAGAAACCCTTAATAACAAGCTTACAGAACTCAAAAAGAGCTAACGTGTGTTAGGATTGTTGGGGAGATTCTTGTGACTTTGCTGTTAATGTGTTTTTCATGTTATTTACCCTCATGTAGAATATCGCCCTCATAATCTTTGTGTGTTAGTGTGTTGAACTTAAGAAATTTAAAACACAGTACTCCAAAGTTTGCTTTGAGCATCTGTAAATATATTTCGCATGTAATTTGACCATTAAAAGTGGATCTTATATGCTTTGTAGTTTTCTTTAGTGTATTAAGTTTTTTTTATGTATCAAATGAAGTTTGCAGTTTATTTTTCAATGTTGTAAAAATCTAATGATGATGCCACAACAGCCAATGAAATTGTTGAATTGGGATAATGGAGAAAAATTATTTGAAACTTCAAGCAAAGGCTAGGATAGTGGGTCTCTGATGCTATAATTTATAGTATATCAAAATAATACTGGAGTGAAAATTTTATACAAATTGGTTGTATACTATTTTTTTTATTGATTTAACAAAATCATTTAAAGCTAAATCATCCAATATTGCAAAATTCCATCCTCAATGGTGTTGAATATTGCAATATTTTACATTTTGGTCCAATTGCAAAATTTTTGCAATTTTGTGCTAGATTGTAATTTGATTGATTTCATAGCATTTTTGCAAGAAAGCAGTTTAGTTCTTAAATTTCAGTAACTTTAACCTGTTTGCCTCATAAGTCCCATTCAGTAATTAACATTTTCAGCCTAAAAGCAATTGAAATGGGCTTAGAATTTAGAGTAATTCAATCCAATCATGCCCCGTTATATACAAGGTCAGCGAGAAATAGGTTGCTGATTTCAGAGGGCTCTAAAATCCGTTCTAGTGGTCCAAATCAGGGTTTTTGTTTTACTGACTAAAACTGTTCGAAAGTGTCTTAACTGACTGAGGGTTCTCAACGTCTTATGTTCATTTAATTAGTAATTCTGGAACTGCCCAACTGCTGCAGGGGGGGGGGGGGGTAAACTGACCATAAGTAAGTAAAGCTATGGGGACTTATGTAATCAATATGTATTTACTATAATATTCATGATGTATGAATATAAATATTAATTAATTCTATTTAATAAATATTTTATATTTTTCAGAAAAATTAATATTAAAGTTGGAAAAATAAGTGTCTTAGTGTCGGAGTATGAAATAGCTCTGTAGTTATTTTATCACTACAGTCGAGAAAAAAACTATATTAAACTTTTTTTTTCAATTGACTAACTCATTTAGTGTTTTTAACCTTTTGGATCCGGGCTGTTCATATAGAAATTTTTCTTTTGACCCAGGTAGTACAACAGTTTAGCCACAGATTTCTTTTCCATTGAAAAGAGAAGGTATAAACTGTCGTTCCAGACATATGAAACCTCCAAAAAATCCCTGGCTCCAAAGGGTTCGAGTGAAAATTTAACCCTGTCCTCTAAACTAGACGAGACTTATGGTACAACTTGTGTACTGCCTGGTTCCTAAAGGTTAAGTCAATTATTGCACTATATTTTGAGCACCCTCGTACACATATATTTTGCAGAAAGTTTGGCTGTTATTAAAAACAAAATTACCTAAAAAAAGAGCACTAATTGAAATTTTTAGTGAAGAATTGCAATTTCTAGGTAACTAGATTAGAATTAGGTGCATACATTTAATGTATTTTGAAATACATATTTGATTGTTCACATTCAGTAAATAAGTTCAAACTTTTATTAAAATTATTCAAATATTTCTTTATATCGGTTTTTATGTTTTTGATACTTGCTTACAAAGTACAATTTTATTAAAAGTTAGTTTTGAGCACTAGGGTTTTGAAGAACGTGGTTTAAACCATGGTTTTCACCATAGTGTCCGAAACCTTGCCAACCATGGTACAAATGAGATGAAATTTTAACTACAGAGTTTTCAAGTGATGCGTTTGACATTTATTGCAAGGGAATAAAGTATTAGAAAAAGCTTTTTAAATGTAAAGAATATTTCTATCAGCTTGATTCGCACTAAAAAGTATGAAATAAAATAATTGTATGATTTCTTGATGGCAACACTTAAAAATTTCAGTTGATCTAATTATATCTTTATATTTTGATTAATTCTAAAGCAGCAAATATAAAATTTGAATTAAAAATTTGAGAGGCGAAGTAGGCGGTACATTTAAAGCTATTCATACAAAGTTGTATACCGCTTATTTCTTCTCTCAAATTAAAAAAAAAAAAAAAACCACCACCGGTGGTTGACACTACATGATGCATAGAAAAATGTTTTAAGTATTAAATAATTTACAAAAAGAAACATTAAACTGCTCGCTATGGCCCCTGTATCAGCAACTAGGCCCTATCTAAAGGAAAACATTTGCTGACATGATCTTCAAATTTTAATACTTTCTCCGGTCAGCGGTTGAGAAATATGGTTCTACAATTACATCGTTGAACGCAATTGGGAAATAATGAGATTTTATTTTGATTTTTAAAATTTATTTAATACTTATAGCGCATTAAACTTTTTCAGTGCCCAGCGCCATCTACTTATCGTAAGTTTCGTTAGAGCAATGACGAATTGCTATTTGTTTTAATTTGTTGAAAATTAATAGCTATTCGTCGTTGTAAGTAGTCACTAAGTAGAGCTACTTAGATGTCTTAAAAATTCAAAAGGAAAAACATTTCTCATTTATCAGTGTTATGGATGTAATAAATCACTGTACTAAGTTCAGGATTATCTACGAACGCAGTAAAAAAACTCAACGAAATTGTAGTTTCAGCATGGACCAGCCTAGTATTTCATAGTAACTTGTTTTACCATTCGGTTTTTTTTCAAAGTCGCGAAGTCACCTGGAATTTCTGGAAGAAAATGAACTCTGTAAAAATAGTTTCACTGGTAGCGCAGTGTTGATGCACGGAAAACAACTAATACTCTTTTTCCCTCCTAAAGAATCCTAACTGCTGCTGTCGGACTGGAATCGGTCCGCGGAAAAATTTGGCCAACGAAGATTTATTTACCCGCGTTAAAAGTTCATTCTATTTTCAAAGTGTATTAATAATATAACTTTATTCGGTATTTTATGCGCGATAATTTAATAGGTACATTGCGATTGCATACATTTTGCGGTTTTTCTCAAAGATTTATTCGCTTACGTAAAATTAACTCAATAGCGCTTTCGACGCTTATTGTTATTTTAAGTAAATGAAAATGTAAATATTTGAATTAACTTCTGTAACATTTCTTTAATTCTAAGTGGAGGTTTTTCCCCTCTTTTCGCAAGAACGGACGAAAAAAGAAAGATAACTCTTTTTCCTGTAAAGAAGAAAGAAACCATACAAAGAAGAAATAACCGGCTTGCTGCGTTTTTTCCAAATCTCTACTAGTCTGCTGGTCGAAAAAGGTTGAGAAACGCTGTCCTGCACTACATTATATGCAGAGCAAAAAAATAAATAAATAAAGCGATAGTAATTTGATTAAAAAAAAACCTCTGAATTAAAAAATAAGTTGCCAAAAATGTGCATTCATAAATAGTTAAGTCTGTTTTTACTTTTGTCACTATAGTTTTTTATCATTGGTTTTTGTAGATATTCAGTCTACATGATTTCATAATCTTTTTCAATTGAAAATTAAATTTTAATTAAATATTAATTTATTTATTATTAAATGAGAAGACAATAAGCGCATTGAAACTTGAAAAAAAAAAAAAAAAAAAATGTGTTACTACGAGTAACCAATATCTCTTTTCTAGCAGGAATGTAATTAATAATTTATCATTAATTTTCCGATCTATAAATTCATTTGCTGATATTTTGCAAAAAAGTGAATAAATATTAAATTAAAAAAAAAGTATCATAACTATGTAAAATTCAATAGTATAAATACAACGTGGAAAAGCACGAATGGGCATGCTATTATATTTATGCACAAAGATAATTATCAATTTCTTTTACGTAAAATTCAGTTTCGGTGCAACTTGAAAATATTTTGATACTATTTCATTTGTAAAAGTTTTTTTTTAATTCTTTCTTTTTTTTGAATTGCAAACTAAAGATTTTTATAATAAATGGTGGAAACTGGTGTGAAATTAAATAATAACAATCATAAATAAAATTAAAGGGTTAAAATATTTTACATAACTTTGAGGGCTAATTATTGATTCTATTCGGATGGGAAACAAATATTTAAATGATCAAATTTCCGATATTTTCAATGACTAATTTTCCGGAATAAAGATGAATATTTTAAAGTTTTTTCTCGGATTAAAATTTAATTTCTTAAACGGTATTTAACTGCTACTGCTACACATGATAACAACTCAACGAATAGTTAGTGAAATGAATGATTTCTTAAAGATATGCGTAATTTCAAAATATAACATTTTTATTTATCATACAACAGTCCCAATTTAATTCCTGCATAGGTTTTTACCCCAACCGCACGCTCTTTAGTGAAATTGTAAGAAAAGAAATCAAGCCCTTGGGGTCTCAGTGGCCGAGCCGTCTAAGGCGTGTAGCCGATAACTCTGAGACGGTGGGTTCGACTCCCACCCTTGCTCCGGATGTAATTTCCTTCCTTTGTGATGTAATTCCTTCATACATTGACTGTACAAGATATATGTAATAAAAATCATATGTAATGGAGGCAAAACACTAGATTGTAGTCCTCATCAAAAAACCTGGGCATTAGCCCCAAACGAAACGAAACGAAACGAAATCAAGCCCTTCAGTACAGAGCAGAGAAAAAACACTCTTAAACACCCTTATATTGCACTCTAGTCTAAACAAAAAAAGTTTCAGAAAGGAGGACGACGAAACGATTAAGAAGGAAGCAATACAGGAACGTATATGCGGGGTTCTGTGGGATAGCTTGTCGTAGTGGGTTCAGAATCAATAGAAAATTATAGAAAGATGTCTGTTCGTTTTTTTTTATAACATCGAACAGACATCCATGGTTCCGCCGGGATTCAATCCTGCGATCTAATGCGCGAGAGCAACGTGCTGCATTCTTCTTCTTCTTCTTCTTCTTTCTTCGTTTGAGGTAGGGTAAGTGCTCCAGTAGTCGGCCATTTAAGAGATCTTTTGTGGATCTTATCTAACCTAGAACTTTCAGCTATCAATACAGCAAAAAAAACAAGGTAAAACTTTAGAATGAACCTTTCTGATAGTGAATCACCTAACTGTTTCAGAAATTTAAAAATAAAATATCTTTAAATCCAAGCTGTTGTCAACACTAGTAAATGCTCCAGTAGTCGGCCACAGAAATCCAGTGCTCGGCCACGTTGGATCCAGTAGTCGGCCACTTCATTTTCTTTGATCTTATCTGATATAGGGGGTTGAATTAAAAAAACAAAACAAAGGGAAACTTACAACGAATCAGACCTGTCATTTGGGGGGTCAGGAGGGAGGGGGGTCAATTGTTCTCCCCCCCCCGGTTTTGAGAAATCAGTTAATTAATATATAAGTGGGCGTGGTGTTTGCTTTTTTCCGATGAAATTGATTTGTGTTTGCACTCTTCATTTGGGGGGGTCAGGACGGAGGGGGTAATTGACCCCCCTCGGTTTTGAGAAATCAGTTAATGAATATATAAGTGGGCGTGGTGTTTGCTTTTTTCCAATGAAATTGCATTGTGTTTGCACCCTTTGTCCCCCCCCCCCCTCCTCTAAAAACTTGAAATGACGGGCCTGCAGCGATACATTATACTTAGTCTGGTCATATTTTTCATGGTACCTCTGGTACTCAACTTGTGTAGATAATTATGTTAGTGTACTTTTTGATACACTATGTGCTTTACTTATTTCTCTAACTATCAATCTACCATTATTAATTTTAGACAGTACAATTAGCGCAGAATTCTCGGGACATTAATGTTTTTATACTTTAGCTGCCTAAAAACAGTTTTATTTTAAAAACTCGAGCTAAAAAAGTATTTTTTCTGAATAACGTCTAAATATCTATGTCTATATCAAAAAGAAAATAATTTAAAACATCAAAAAAAAACTTTATAAGGGTATGAGTATAAATGGCGCAACACTTTTTTCTCAACATACATGGCCCCCCTCCATCCCTTTTTCTCAATATTTCACAATTCAAGCTACCCTCCCCTACCACACTATAACACACACTCAAATTGTTATTAAGGAATTATAGTTGAATTATAACTAAAATTGAGTATTCTTTCTGCGATATGAATTTATTACCAAATGACGTTTTAGTTTTATACCACGGGCAAAGCCGTGCGGGTACCGCTAGTTGTTACATAAAATGGTTTTGTGAGAACCATTATATGAAAACTCATATTTCTTGTTACCTCCCCTCACCCTGCCGCAATCTGTCACAGTTTAATTAACCACCATTTCCTCTTGTTAAACCCGGACACCGTTTTAGGACGATCTCCAGAAATAAACGATTTAACTTTGTATTGTGAAATAAGTGATAAAGGATAAAATAAATTTTGTTGCAACAAAGTATTACGTATTGCGTAGACGTAGTTTGGGCTTAAAAGAAAGTTTAAAAAAAAAGCTTCTGAAGAAAAGAATTTCAGAAGCACTTACTAAAGATGCAAGAAGGGACAAAATAAACGAAGTTTATATAAAATGTACAAAATGTACTTGCTTAGAAGTAAAAAAAAAAACAGGAATAGTTTTGTAGTGAACAGCAGTTTTTAGTGATAATGACCAAAGAATCAAGAAATGAAAAACTGCTTTACTGTTTATGTAAACATAAAGACGTAATAATAGAGTCGACACAATTCATAACCAATAATCACGTCGGCACTTAACTGGTTCACATTCATTAGAACGGAATTTCAACATACGGAACATAAAACTAAAACTGAAGTTTCAGAAATGATTGCTTCCAAAACTATGCAAGTAAAAATACATTCAAAAATGCGCTGAAAGGAATCTCCATCAAGGCTTCATCTAGCACAGAATGTTCCACTGAAGCAAGTTTATTTGTTTTAAACTAATTGAAGTAAGATGAAATAAGGAAGTAAATGGAACTCGGGATGTCATGAAAGTAATCTTACAGCTTTCGAAAAGAACATTAGTAAAGAAGGAATAACCTTGAAAACAAACAGAAATTTAGTTCGCAACAATGTAACCATGTAGTTTTGAAATTAACTCAGCACAATTCTAATCCTCTAGCGAAGAAAACTTAAGAAGTCAAACATTTGGGGAGAATCATTAGTGAAAATATACCAACATTTGAAACAATTTTCCTAAATAGAGCACAGGGGTCTTGAACCTTCGGTAAAGCAAAAAGTTAAGCATAATAGCAAAAGAAAGTATAATTACATGCTTGGCACTCACTAAATAACTTGAGCCTATGTGACTATTGAAGTAATGCATCTTATCTCCTATAATTGCTGAATGTTTATTAACTGCCAAATAAGTATCAATAGAAGTCAAATCACTCGTTTCGCCAATTTCATTAGTTTAACATAAAATTTGATAAGAAAAAGTATTAAAACACCATTTGATAATAACTAGATGAGTATTAAAACTTATAAACTTAACTCAACGTATGCGTATTTAAAAATCTCTTTTTTAGAATTTTCAATTAAATTTACAACAATAGGCGCAATAAAATGTCGAAATGGTAGTCAAAAGAAGTTAAGACATTTAATTTAATTCCTATTTTTCAAGAAAAATAAACTTTGGAAAAGGATTTTTTACTCAAAACAGTTAAATTGTCGCTGTATTTCAATAAGTTAATTTAGTTCTAATTTGATGAACCCCTATTAAGAATGAAAAGCTACATTAAGTATGTGGCCGACTACTGGATAAATCATCCAAACTGCTTAGAACCAGTGGTCGGCCTACCATGGCCGACTATTGGAAATGCAGAAGAATTCTGCACCCAGTAGTCGGCCACCCCTTTAAAAAATAATCGAGCCTAACCAGGAGTTCGCTCTTTCATTGAAACATTATGTTAGACATTCCATTAAGATAAAAATCACTCAAATTTACAGTAGAATTAAATTAATAAGTGTAATTGGCCATTTTAAGAAGACGTGTCCTCTTAGCTAAAAAATAAGCAGAATCGCAATCTTGGATAACGAGCACACCATTCAAAATGAAATGACTCATTACTAATTCAAAAAAAGTACCCAAAACTTAACTGCCACTGGTTGATGATTGAGGATAAGTACATGAATGTGTGAATGCGCCATATCTGATTTTGAATTAAAAATGTACTATTTATGAGGAGTTTTATGTCATTGTGGCCGACTACTGGAGACTGGCCGACTACTGGAGCACTTACCCTATATGCTGCACTATCTTGTAGCGGCTTTACCTCAATTAATCCGTCCTTCCTTCGGTTTCACTGTAAAGAGTCCACTCGAAAGTAGGTTTGGATGGATTTCAATAGATTTGACATATAGAAGTGAAACAAAAATAGCCGTGGCTCTGGCAATAAAAAAAACGGACAGAAATAGGACGAGAAACAGTCAACCCTTGGTTGAGGTAGAAAAAAAAGGGAAGCTATGAGAGCAACAATTAAGAATCAATGGCCATAAGGAGGCGCATAAGGCAAGAACACCATTTAAAGTCTGAATGCGAGAATGAAAACAAGAAACTAAAAGATAAAGGGGCACATCCAATGCTGGCCCTGAGTCGATCTCTTTCAAGATTGTATTTGCTGCAGCTTAAAAGTGCATGGTCTACGGTGTCCGGGACATCGCAAGTTGTGCACCGGGGAGAGTTAATTTTTTTTATGCGAAAAAGGTTGTGGTTTGTGAGGGTGGTACGGGTTCTGGCTCTGGAGAGTAGAACGTCTTCAAATCTGTTATTGGTGATGTCGCGAGAATGATTATTGAGATGGGTGTAGTTCTTTGCATAACTTGATGAATTCCAGCTGTCCAAAGAAAGGTCTTGGTACTTGTTTTTGAGGATTTGCACTAAATCTTCGGGAGATTTCCAGTGTAAAATAAGGTTGTTATTGTGGCCCTGGTTGGCTAACTTGTCTGCTGTTTCGTTCTCTTCTATGCCTACGTGGGCTGGAGTCCATACAATTTCTATTTCGTGGTTTCCAGATGAGATTGTTGTTAGGGCCTTGTTGATCATGGTTATAATGTGTGTGGATTTGTTGTTGGCGTTTTTCAATGCTGAGAGGATAGACAAGCTGTCGGAGAGGAAAACTATGCTATTGTCAGAATGGCCGAAACGGCTGATGGCCAGCCAAAGTGCAAGTCCTTCTGCAGTGAAGATAGAATTTTCGTTGGGAACTTTCCCCTGGATGCTCATTTTGTTGTTTGCGTTAAAAACCCCGATAGACGTGGAATTTGAAGTTTTCGATGCGTCGGAGGCGATAATTGTGCTGTTAGCCCATTTGTGAAGTCTGTGATGATAGAAAGCTTTCTTAATCAAATCTTTGGGGATATTATTATTTTGGAAAGGTAGTTCTTTTAGGAAGATTTTGACGTTATGAAGATTGGTTTCGACAGGGATGCAGAGAGGAATCATCTGGCTAGGGTAAACTTTGAGTTCCTTGAGGAGACCATTGCAGCGAATGGCGAGAGGAGCTTTTCCATTTCTTGGAGATTTTTTGTTTAGGTCATAAGAGAGTAGTGTTTTCCTGATTGGAGAGAGTGGGCCAAGGGCGATTTGTCTTAGAAAAAAGATTTCTGAAAAGAGGTTGTACTTGTGTTGACAAGAGACTTCATTAGCTTCCTTAAGGAGAATTGGGATGGGAGTGAATTTTGGAAGACCGGTGGCAATTCTAATAGCTGTGTGTAACATTACTTCAATTCTTTGTTTATTTGACTTGGAGCAGGAGGAGTATACATGACTGCCAAAATTAATTTTACTTCTGATGCAACTATTGACGATTTTAAGTAAATCTTTTGTACGGGCTCCCCATTTTCTGGAGGCTATTACTTTGAGGATGTTTGTGTACTTGAAAATTTTTTTGTATAGAAAGTTGATGTGATTTCTGAAAGTGAGGCTCTTGTCAAAGATGATTCCTAAGATTCTGACTTCTTCCTTCCAGTCGATAGTCATTCCTTTTATGCTCAGATTTCTGTTTGGTTTTTCTCTTTTATTGGAGAAGTTAATGGTTATGCATTTCTCTGGAACGATTTCCATCTGCCAGGTTGTGCACCATTTGACTATTTTGTTAATTGCTTCTTGGGTGTCATTGAGAAGATTGTCAATTAGCGGGCCAGAACTGAGGAGAAAGATGTCGTCGGCGTAGGTATAGATGTTTACGTTGCGGAAATGGGTTTGGCAAAGGTCGTTGATGTAAATTTGGAATAAAAATGGACTTAATACTGCTCCTTGTGGGACGCCTCTGTTAGTGTTGATTTTAGCAGAGATGTTGTTTCTCCATTTGATTTGAGCAGAGCGGTGAGAGATAAAATTGTGTATCCACTGGGCAGCCATCCCATTTATTCCGTGCTCCATAAGTTTGCTGATCAGTCCGTCCACCCAGACGGAATCATATGCTGCTTTAAGGTCAAGGGCGGTGAGAATGATGAAAAGACCGTTATTTCTCGCCCTGTATATTTCATGATGGATTGTGGATAGTATTGCGTCACAGCTTCGGTGGGGAATAAAGCCAAATTGGTTCGGGGGAAAAAGTTTGTTTCTTATACTGAAATTGATGAGTCTATCGAGAAGCATTCTCTCCATCGTTTTTGCTAGTGTGGATGTGAGTGAAATAGGACGGTAGGAGTTAATTTCGTCTTTGTTCTTGCCTTTTTTGTAGATAGGAATTATAATTGCACGTTTAAACGAATTTGGGACTTCCCCAATCGACCAGTAGGAATTTAAAATATTTAGAATTTTTCCTCTGTTTTCTTGATTGATGCACTTTAGAGCTTTCGTAGAAATGTTGTCGGGCCCGGGGGCAGAATCCCTATTTTTTTCTATTGCATTATTTAAATCTGTTAAAGTGAAGATCTTGTCCAGTTCATTATTGCCACTGAAGTCAAAAGGTATGTACATATCAATGGTTTGTTTTTTGTAGAGCATTGCAAATGCGTTGGCTTGGGCCATAGGAGAGTGTATTTCCCCAGAGGGGAGTTTGAGAATCAGGTGCGAATTGGAGTCGTCTTGGTCTCTATTATTTAGGTTTTTTAGGATCTTGTATATGCTGTGATTTTTATTTGCCATGTACATGGTCTTACTCCAGAAAGTACGTCTTGTGAAATTGCATAATTTTTTTAAGTTGGCGGCAAATCTTTTGTATGTCATCCAGGCGTCCCGACTTAGGGTTTTTTTTGCGATACGGAGAAATTTTCTTTTTTGGCCGAGTAGGAAGTTGCATTGTTGATTCCACCATGGGTTATTACCGTTTAATTTGATGGTTTTGGCTATGCTATTTTTTCCAAGGGTAACCTCCATAATTTTGTTAAATTTGTCGATGTTGCAGTCATTTAAATTGTTGAGATGGGAGTTTATTTCTTTTTCGAAAGCTTGCCAGTTTACTGTTGGTCTGTTGTGGTTGATTTTGTCAAACTGTGGGAGGTTGACCCGAACAGGGTGATGGTCACTGTCGAAAAGGTCCGAATGAACTTCATAAGAAATTTTGTTGTATAAGTCTAAGGACATTATTGTTAGGTCCAGTAAAGAGGGAGTTTTACTGTTTGAGAAATAAGTGGGTGTTGAGCTGTTTAAGATAGCCATTGGGTTATTGGTGATCCAGTCGAGAAGAGTATCAGCGTTTTGTGAGTCTTGAGAGCTTCCAAGTGCTCTATGGTGTGTATTGAAGTCTCCAACAATAAGGAAAGGGGGAATTAGATACTTATTTAGGGCATTGAGCCAATTTGCGTTCCAAGCTCCATTGGGAGAGTATATGTTGAAAATTTTAATTTTGTATTCTTTTAGATGACATTCAATTGCCAGGATTTCATTACTTGAATTTGGGAGGGAAAGGTTTAATATTTTGGCAGAGATGTTGTTTTTGATGGCAAATAAGAGGCCGCCCCCTGGGCGATTTTCTCTGTCTTTTCTAAAAATTATTCTGTTATTCAGGTGAAACTTAGAGTTATTATTTAGAAAAGTCTCTTGGATAGCGATAATATCAGCATTAACAAAAAAGTTGGTATTCATCCAAGTGCGTTTATTGGAGAATGGAGATGCTTCTTGCATTCCAGTGAATCAGATAGCAGCTAGCCATGGGGAAAGGAGGGGGGAAAAGGGGCAAAAAAAGGAGAAAACACAGCACTGGAGACACCAGAAGAGGGGAGCCAAGGCACCTAACCCGGAGGTAACTCCTTGGGGTGATCCTCGCAATCCATATCCGAGGTATTCGAATTGCCCCTAGCAAAGAGGAGGGAGCTCTTAGCTCCCTTGTGTTTTTTTGCCTGGTTGACGCTCTGAGCAGGGTGAGAAACCCCTTCAAGACAATCAGGTTTCCCGTTGATCATAGAAAAGATGATTTTGGTAATGTTATCGTTCATTTTTTTAATACATTCATTCATAGCGGTAGTTATTGTTTCCTGCATTGTCTGAAGTTGTGCAGAAAATTCATTTCGGAGCCTTGCTTCCATATCATTTAAAGCAGTTTTCATTCCTAACTCAAACTGATTTTTCGTGATAAAGTCATCAGTCTTGCTGGCCATAGACGCATACGTTGGTGATTTTTCTTCGAATTTCCTACGCGCCTCAGCGAAGGTTAAGTTGTTTTTACATTTGAATTCTAGCATTCGACTTTCTTTCATCCTATATGGGCAAGAATTGAAGTTCGCAGGATGATCTTTTTTGCAATTTGCGCAATTGGGAGGTCTGCTACATATTTCCTCGGAGTGTACTATCCCACAATTCACACACAGAGCTTCGTTTTTACATTTGGATGTCGCGTGGTTAAATTTGTGACACTTTTGACACTGTCTGGGTCTGTCTATGAAGATAGCAATGCTGACATTCATGTAAAAAATTTTGATATAATCTGGTATCCCCCTCCCAAAGGCTGAGATTAGCACAATGTTTGTGGGGATTTTCCCATTGTTTGTATTTTTTACAAATCTACGTGCTTCGTAGATTCTGAGCCCATTCGAGTTTTCAATTTCTGAAACTATTTCGTTTAGGCTCTGTTCAATGCTGACTTCCCGGAGAATAAACCGTGTTGTTATGTTTTCAGTATTTAAATGACTATTTGTTTCTATACCCAACAGAGATTTTATATTCACAATCTCTACTGCGCATTCTATATCGTTCGTTTCAATTACGATTTTATTATTTCTCGTATGTTGAAGACACAGAATTTTGTCAGCCTTTTTAACAGTGGTTTGGAGTTCTTCCTTGAGAGCTTTAGGTTTTCCTTTCGGAAAAAATTCTCCTTCCTTTACCGGCGATATGAAAATACTAAAATAAGAAATACCGCTCAAATGAGCCAGCTTAAGTAACTCCACGGTGGGTGCTGATAGAGTCATTTGGTGATCCATATTGAGAGGATATCACACCAAAACGGCTGGGAGCTGAGCAAATTAAGCAACAAAAGTAAACAGAAAAAGCCGTAACTTACGGTAAGTAGTAAACAGCCAGATAACGCTACCAAAAACTCCGGTCGGCCATAAGTCCATTCACACTCAAATTCAGTAATTTACTTCAAGCAACAAAGTGCGTCAAGGCGCAGTCACTATTCCAAAATTGGGATACACTTCGAAACGCAAACGAAAAGACAACCATGCTGCATTGCCGATGTTATTTGGCGGTTTTAAAGTTTTAGTTTCAATTTTTAAATTGGGGTCTCAGTGGCCGAGCGGCCTAAGGCGTGTAGCCGATAACTCTGAGACGGTGGGTTCGACTCCCACCCTCGCTCCGGATGTACTTTCCTTCCTTTGTGATGTAACTCTCTCATACATTGTCTGTACAGGATATAGGTAATAAAAAAAATCATGTATAATGGAGGCAAGACACTAGATTGTAGTCATCATCGAAAACCTGGGCGTATAGCCCCAAACGAAACGAAACGAATTTTTAAATTACCCCATATGTGTTTCGCCATTTATATGAGTTCATTCAAGATAGGGCCTCGGTGGCTGAGAGGTCAAATGCACCTGCTCCGACAGCAATCAGTGCGCAGTTTTGTGGGGATGTGCTATCTCGGTTGTCCCCAGATGGAACTTTCTTCCCTTTGAAGGTTCTCTTCCTTTTGAAGGTCCACTTCCCGTCCTCAATGTATGTGAAGATGATTAGCTTCTAAATAAAGACAAATAGAGAATGCTTTTAAGCAAAGAATTTTTGAAACTACTATGCATGGTCTGGGATCGTAAAAAGTAGTCTATAAATAGAAAAAGTCGTCAAACGGCGCTTTGTTAAACAGATAACCCCTTAATGCACTACCTCAGAACCAGACTAACGTAAGTTCATTTTCATCATTTTTCAGTAGAGGGGAAAAACGGTTGTCGGATACATGCAAAAGGATGGGACTCGCGCTCTTTTCAAGCTGCTAAATAATTGTGAAGGAATTTGTTTTATAGAATACTGTTTTAATGAGTCGATGTGGAATAAGATTCTACATACAATGAAGCAAAAAAGTGAAAATGGCCAATTTTGGACTTACTTCGTTCTGGTTCTGAGGTACAGAATGTTGCGTTAATAATGTTTACACGTTGTTGATATAAATTCATAATTGACGCAACATAAGGGATTGACTTCAATCGTAACCGGCTTAACTTGTGCATAAAAGCAGCATACAAGCACTTCTGAACGGATTTGTGTTTCCTGTTAACAAACCAATATGCTTTTGTTTGAGCTCGTCTTTTGTATATTATTAGCGTCGTTGTCAGTGCAAGCTGGGAGTTGGCTACCTTTTGGGAACAGAGACGGTATGCATTGCGTTTATAATTATTGTTAAATTCAGTTATTTATATTTAACGTTTCTTGAAGATGTTTTTCGTTTAATATTATCTCTAATTTTGCACTCTTCGGCTATTTATAGTGTAGTGGCCACCGCTGATGCGAATCTCTTTTTTTCTAAACAGCTTTGATTTAATAAAGCGACCGATTCAATAAAGCAGCTAATTTAATAAAACTAGATATTGTTCTATTTTTGGTGATTTGAATCGTAAAAACGGCTGATTCTATGAACCCTTGATTCAATTAACCACCTTCCACTGTACAAGAAAAGAAAAACGTTAACTTTGCTTGCATGAGAGATCATACTTTAATAAAGGATTGAGTGCGAGTGCGAGGAAGAAAATACAAATACAAATACAAATACAAATGTGGCGACCAGCAGCAGGCTCAGGGCCCAACTTGACTGGTCCTAGTCAAATTAAAGACCCCAATGAAGATCAATGGCCCTCTTAAAGCCATCTACTCCATTGCTCTTTACCGCCTCTTCCGGTAAGCTGTTCCAAGTTCCCACTACCCTGCTAAAATAGTAATTTTTTCGAATTTCCAGGTTCGCCTGAGGTTTAAACAGCTTAAAACAATGACCCCTTGTCCTGCTTTCCTTGCAAAAATCCAACCCTGCAACATTATTCATTTTAATAAATTTAAATAACTGAATCATGTCCCCTCTGGTTCTCCGTTGCTCAAGACTATACATATTAAGCATTCTAAGTCTGGAATCATAGTCTAAATTAGAAAGTCCATTCACTAACCTTGTAGCCCTCCTTTGTACCCTTTCCAATAAATTAATGTCTTTCTTCAGATAAGGAGACCAAAACTGAACAGCATACTCCAAATGAGGTCTTACCAAACTTCTATATAGAGGCAGAAGAACCTTCTTAGATTTGTTTGAAATAGATCTATTAATAAACCCAAGCATCCTATTGGCTTTGTTACTAGCTATGCTGCACTGTTGACTGGACTTGAAATCCTGATTTATTAAGACACCTAGATCCATAACATTATCTGCCCTACTAATGACTGAACCCTGTAAATAATAGCTTGTATGCTTATTTCCATGACCGAAATGCAGCACTTGACATTTCCCAACATTAACTGCCATACCCCACTTGTCTGCCCATTTAGTAATATGATCCAAATCCTGTTGCAGCTGATTTATTTGTTCGTCATTCTCCACAACCCCCATAAGTTTGACATCATCGGCAAAACAATTCATGTTTCCAGAAACATTTTCATGAATGTCATTCATAAAAATAATAAACAAAAGGGGACCTAAAACTGATCCTTGGGGAACCCCACTTAAAACTTCACTCCATTTAGAATAGTTACCCCTAACAACTACTCTTTGTTTCCTTCCTGTCAGCCAATTCCTAACCCAAACTAGAATTTTACCTCCTACCCCTATACCAGCTAATTTGCTGAGTAGTGCTACATGCGGTACCTTATCGAAAGCTTTTTGAAAATCTATGTAAACAACATCTACGCATTTTTTGCTATCTAAAGCCAAGGTAACCTTGTCGTAGAAATGTAATAAATTAGTAGCACACGATTTACCTTTTCTGAAACCATACTGCAAACTACTCAATAGCCCATTATTTTCTAAGAAATTCATAATCTTAATTTTGATCAATGTTTCAAAAATTTTACATACCACTGAAGTCAGACTCACAGGCCTATAATTTCCTGCATTACCTCTAGACCCTTTCTTGAAGAGTGGTGTAATGTTAGCTAGTTTCCAGTCCTCTGGCACTATCCCTGAGTTATACGAAGCATTGAATATATTAACTATAGCGTCAACTAATTCCTCTGCACATTCTACTAGAATTTTTGGATAAATATTATCTGGTCCCGGAGCTTTTGTGGTTTTAATTTTTTTCAAATAAAGTAAAACGTCCTCCCTGGAAAATACAAAGTCCTCAAGCTGTGTAGTAGCTTGTGTCTTGCTTGTGTCAACTGTTAAATGTTTCTCTAAGTATGTTTACAGCTTCTATGATGCACGCTTTTATTTATCACAATAAGTTTAGGCTCCTATTACCGTTATAACTTATTACTGCAGCATTGGTTTTGGTCTGTACCTGGACATCACATTTAAATTTAGGCTTTCTTCTTGTGAATTCAATTTGTGAAGTCAATTTTAGAAAATAGAATTTGTAAAAAAAAAAATTCCGCTGCACTCCATTCAGATATATTTTAAACGCAAAACGTATATTAAAATTGAATGTTAGAGCATCTAGATCGGTGAATCCCAACCTGGGGGGGCGATCGCCCCCTAAGGGGCGATTTGACTCCCAAATTCTTGAGGGCGATGTGTATTTAGAAGGGAAAACACTAGTAATAAAAGGGTAGCGAAAACTGAAATTGTAAACATGTACGAAACCGGTTGTTCAGAGTTCAGACAATTAATCACAAGTTAAGAAAAAAACTAGTTAAAGTTCAAGACATTCCTCGCTGCACCTCGAATGAACCTTAAAAAATATTTTATATCATTCATTGTCAATTTTATGAATTTTCAGATCTTCAATTCATTTTCTTTCGAATTTTTAGTTTCAATGCTTTTAATTCCCCCAGATTCCAGTGTAGAAAAGACAATAATTTCTTGAAAAATGTACTTCTGTTTTTTGAAAAGTATGTCGATGATCTTAGTTACATATTACCCTTCAAATGCTTATGAAATTGGCTTTGTGAAATAAAAGAAATTAAAGGTATTTTATTTATTAATATTTTTAGTTTAAAAGTGATTGGTTAAAATTGTTTTATTGCGTATATTTAACTTGAAATGAAAGTTAGGTATTTAATTTTTTTAATAATATCGATGCTCACTTGCGACAACTTGGTGTTTTCTAGGAAGAAAAGGGGGGGAGGATAAGTATCAGCGTCTTGAAGGGGGCGATGCGCAAAAAAAGTTTGTAAAACAAAGCTCTAGATCTTACCGAAATACTTTATCATAAAAACTAATGTTTGATTTAAATGAAGTTCCTTAAACGTCCAGTAAATAACAGCTAACTTGTGGTGGGTAGGAGCGTCATTTAGGGGTTTGTTGGGGGGGGGGGGGTAACCCCCCCCTGACTTTGGGGAAATCAACGTATTTACATGCAAGTGAACTCCGCTTTGGATGCTTTTTTGATGTCATTTACATGGAGTGCACGCCCTCCTGGAAAAGTTGGAAATGACAAACCTGGGTAACTCTAGGTAACCTAACTATTATTTAGGAAAAAAGAATTTCGTTGGAAAATAATCTCAACATAAATTTGCTAGATTTGCGATTAAAACGAAGATATGTTAAGTTCTAAGGTTTAAGGGCCCATGCAGAAAATGACTTTGGAACGCTTCGCCATTCCAGTAGAATGACCGGTTCTCACTCTACTGAAGCCATTAGCGGCTATATTAACCCTTTAACTGTCAAGTTATTTTGACGATTTGGGTGCACAAATTGTCAAATTTTTTTATTGCAAAAATCAAATGTTTAGTACAAAATAAAATATACTCAGCAGTGAAAAATTGATATTTTGAAGCACATGGGTAAAATATTTAAAGTTTTGTAGGCACTGCATATTTGCTTGAGGCGGCTGCCACTCAACCTGGGAGTTGTAAAGTTCGCTTCTAGTGGAGCATTAGTTTCTAAAAATGAATAAATGAAAAAAAATAAAAGTGAATACCTTTCAGTAATTCAGTCTTGTGTGGTATAACTGGAAACACTTCTCCAAGCACAAGCCCGAGAAACAGTCGGTTTGACAAAGGGATGAAGCCGAAATAAACGTCTCCCGATATATATTCGGGTATAACAATACGATGCACTCAAAAAAAAAAAAAAAAAAACCCCGAGTAATACTCGGGCGTGACATTTTCAAACACCAGTGCTGTGCCCGAGATTATCTCGGGCATGCCGGTTAAAAGGTTAATTGACAGCGAGATTAAAGTGGTGAAGTGGTGTAACTCGCAAAAAGCTGAGCTTCAGAGCTCGGTGAATATTGGTTGTCCTGATGTCAGTTTTTGTGTCCGAATTGTTTTTATGCTTTTGATTACCCCAAATATGAGTTAGAGGACCTAGAATTAGTATAAAAAGTTGCTTTTCGTATTTTTTGACTTTTTTCTTTAACTTAACACTTTCTACATCTAAAATCTGCACCTCAGTTTGAACATTTTTAAAATGGGAAGTATGCATCTGGGACGAACGTTTGCGAAACTGAAGTTCTTCTAACAGTGGCGTATATAGGTTTTTATTTCGGAGGGGGCCCATATAATCTAGCTTATCCCCCCCCCAACTTTTTTTTTCGCTATTTCTGTATGATAGGTAGAAATTTTACAATTGAATTAAAATATTGTAATTTTTGAAAAAGATAGAAAATTACGAAGTTTTAGATTTCATCCAAAACTTTTTTCAAAATTAAAATCATTTATGCTACCTTTGATGTTGGAGGATCAAGACTCCTCTGGGAAACTTACTGAAACTTAAATTCTAAACACGCAATTTCAGGCTATCTTTGGTGACGTTAAAGGAATTGAGAAGACCCGGGGCATCTCTCCTGAAATATTTTGACACTGAAGCACAACTCAGGATATATTTCTTCATGCGATACGTTATAATTCGGGATTCAAAACGTCGAACTACGTAGAACCGCGTCGAACTATATTTTTGTGCTACTATAGGGTGATAGAGTTAAAGAAAAGATGAGTGTTTTTTTCAACTGAAGTCTCATTTAAGATATCTTTAGGAAGTAAAAGTTCAAAGACCCTCCACTGAAAGATTTTCGATATATAGATGCGCAATTTCGCGTTCTCTTTGGAGACGTTAAGAGACAAAGTGGTTAATGATCTCCCTCCAAAAATTTAAAATTAACCTTAAGCCATCTTTACTTTAGACCATCTTTGGTAGCAACGTTAGCAAGGACTCTCTCCCGAAATGTTTCGAAATTAATGTTTTAAAAACATTTTTATTCAGGTTATCTTTAATTCCGTCAAGAGAAGAGGCAGGATTCGGGCATTGTGCCCCGAAATTTTGCGGCAGTGAAGCTTCAAGAATGCAATTTTAAGCTCTATTTTTTGAAACTGAAGGTTCAAAATTTTACTTTTAGCAGAGGTGCCCATTACACCCAAGAGCAAAAACTTATCATCCAAGAATTCCACGAAGATCCCTTTAAAAACAAGAGCCATACACGTGAAAGAAAACAAACTTTTAAAAACACCCCTTAAAAATAATTCAATAGCGCCGCTTACGCCATGATTCTTGATAGGAACAACTGCTTTTAGGCTTTGCCTGACAACATTTAGGTTAATAAAAGGATTTAGGGACTCTTCCGGAAATTTTTGGGCATAGAGATTGTAATTCGGGAGCTCTCTCTTTTCTAAAAACACATTTTAGAGCTAAAGACTGTAGAAAAGTGAGGGGATATCAACTACCGTTAATTGTTTGAATTTTAAATCTCTAAAATGCCATTTAAGGCAATGTTTGACCAATTTATTGAAGAAGCGGGAAAAGAACTCTCTTCCGAAAATTTTTAAGTATTGAAGTCTTGAAACTGCAATTAAATTACACGTTGTAAAAGCGAAATTTTAAGATCTCTTTGAGCCTTCTTTGAATTCAAGCTTGGCGAATATACGGGCCTCGACTTCCTACCCTAAACCCGCCACTGAGAGGCACTCTGTTCGTTAATTTCACCATTGGTAAAGAGATTGAAAATTACGTGCCCCTTCTAGCTCGGCCGGCATGGGACCTCTTTTCGGATTTTTTTTTGTTTTGTTTTTGTTCAGATGAAAGCTTAGAAATCATTTGTGAAAAAAACAAAAACAGAAAATGATTGAACTTCATTTTAAATTTCTTCCTGGGAGGTATACTTATTTTAAATTTCTTTTGCTGGGGAGGAATAATTATACGCTTTATTTTAAATTTATTGAGTGTAGCATTATTTTAAAGACTTATTTCCTGACTGACTAGAAAAAAAAGAGGGAATGAGAAGAAAGAGAGAAACCTAATTTGCCGACTAATAATCTACATGTGTTGAATATTTTTCATTTAAAAATTTGTATTCAAAATGATTAGGATTTTTTCTATGCGTTTTCTGATTGAAATATCTCCATTTTCCCAAGACACGTTCTTTTTTCTCTTAAGTAAAGCGCAAGGGCTCCCTGACCCTCTTGGGTTGCACCACTGCCTGGTGCCATCTAACGAATTATTATTAGCAATAATAATTTATTTATGCATTTCAAGCTAAAAGTATGTAAATAATTTAAGAGTAAACTTAAACCAAATAATTACATTTACTAAAAAAAAAATCCGAATTTTTTTTTCGGGGGGGGGTATAGGAGGGAAAGACCCTCTGAGAAGACCCCCTTGTATACACCTTTGAAAACAATGTTAATAGAGTGGGCTTTCTTCTTAAGAATTTTTTTTGTTGAGAAAACACGAGCCGAACACCTACTTTTGAAAGAATCTTTCTCGATTTCGGGGGGGGGGGGGGTCCTGGGCCCCCTCGGCCCCCCTTAAATACGCCCTTGTCTTCCAAGTTAAACTGGAACACCCTGTATAACAGGTGTTATTCTTAAATTAAAAAAACCTACAGCCGAATAAACTTTCCTTTTTATGGCGTTAACCTTGTTAGAAATTTGTTTCATGCGCAGTTATGGCGAGAACTTTCATATTATAAAAAATATTTTGTTAAATACTTTTGAGAAAAAAGGCGCACATCAATTTTTGAAGTTTTCAATTTCTTGCTCTCTTGCAACCCTAGTTTCATATTGAGAAATGTGCAGCATATTTCTAGTCTTTACGAAATATCCAATTTACAACAGCACTTAATAAGCGTAATTTAGGTGTATTAGGTTGATCAGATTTCTGATCAAATAATCCAACTTTGCCCCCCCCCCCAACAATTTCTTGCCTATTTCACAAGCAATGTGAAATCACTAAAACAGGTTTACAAAGAGTACAGAACCCTTTGTGCTTATTTAGGAATGGCACATGTTTCTGCAAGCACTTGTTAACCTACAAAGGAGTTAAATTTCTGGAAGAAATAAGTTTCAATCGCATTCATATTTCTTGTCAGATAAGAATTTTGCAGAATTTTTCAAGGTATTTTTTTTTTTAGAATCTAGTAAGTCATAACTGTTAGAACTGAACTAGTGAAGCCCAGTAATTGTGAAAAATTAACTTTCTACGACACTGTACGATTTATT
The DNA here is from genome assembly GCA_038373865.1 of Uloborus plumipes. Lineage (NCBI taxonomy): Eukaryota > Metazoa > Arthropoda > Arachnida > Araneae > Uloboridae > Uloborus > Uloborus plumipes. The sequence continues at coordinate 57,147 of JAXGGA010006731.1, forward strand.
TTCTAACCATGCATGCAAAGTTTTGAATTTTATTTGTTTGCATTCCCATCTCATTTTATCCAAAAAGATTTCTTAGCAGAAGGAATATTAACTTAAATTGATTGTTAAAAATAGTCTCTTTAATCCATAAACAAGCAATTTAAGACTAAGAGAAGATGAAGCTCAGAACTGTTTGTAAAAATGTGCGAGCTTTCTGAGAAGTCATATTTAGGGGTGCTCAAATTAGGATATTTTAGGATTTAGCATACGAGCCTTTTCAGCTTAATGAACTTTTTGAAAGCTGATAGAGAACTACTACATACATGCATTCTTGTAAACATGGTGACTATCAATACCAGTTTCTGGTGAAGCTGTTCAAAAAGTTCTAAAAATATTTAAACTTCTGACGGTTCATTTTTGATTATACTTTAGATTCAGAGGAAGAACCAGACACAGCATTCTCAACACTTGACCCACGTCCTGCTGTGAGTTACGCAAATGAAATTGAATACGAAGTAGAAAATGAACTTCCTGGAAGTCAAACAAATGATTCTTGTCCCCAAACCCCTGCTGGAGGTATGGAGTGGCTCCTTCACGTCTGGGATCCCGATCTTGGATGGAAATCGGAAACCCCTCGTGCAATCATAGCAATGGTACTTAACGACTGGCTGCTCAAAGACGATGTAACAATCCGACAAATGGAATTGCAACTGGATTCGGAGATTACAAATTTCTTGCTCAGGTAACACATCGTACAATTGCAAGAAAAGTGACATAAGTCAAAAATCCTAATTTTCTGATTTTTGTATGAAACAGACCAAAACATTGTGTTCTTTTGTGGAAAGGTGTCACAACTGAAATTTTGATAGTTTCCGCCAAGTAGCGCTAGTAGTGACACAAGTCAAACTAAAATTTAATATATATAAATGTATAAAACATGTGGGACAAACTAAAAAAGTAGCACTATACAGAAAACTAAAGTTTATACATATATTTCATTGAAAATATCGATTAATATTCATTCCAAAAGACTGGTTTTTCTTACTGGTTATCTGTTGCTAGTTTTCTTTACTCTTCTGTAAAGTTAGCCAATTCCGACTTGAATCACTTTTCTTACAAGGGTGCGACCTGCTAATTTGCATTACTAATCTAAGACTAATGTTTTTCAATCTATGAAACCTTTTTAAAAATTACGATATTGAATACAGAAGTCTATCTTTGTTTCAACTCAAAGTAAGGAATATTTAACCAAATGTGTATGTTGCCATGCTAAAGTAAACCGCAGTATCTATAAAAATAAGTAAACGCTTAGCACACAAAGCTGTGAGAGAACTGACTCTGTTTTCTCCCAGCTTTCATGTTGTGTGCTGAGCTTTTTCCACTAAAGAGGCTTTATTGTTGCATTGAAATAGCTATTCGCTATACTTTCTACCTACTTTGTGCTTTATTTACGTTGGTTTTTAACCAATTATATTTTAACACAAAGCTTATTTATTTTTTTCATTTACATAAAGTTTTGCAACCTTATAGGTCTGGAAATTTCCCTTTGGATCCTACACGGTTGGCCATGTACATCCAAGCACTAGTAGCTTTGAACAGGAATCCCAGAAACTTCCATGGATTCGATTTGGTTGAAAGTCTTCTATCAAATATTGAAGGTTCGAGACGACTTCATCCTTTTGTGGTGCTGGCACTCTGCAATGCCCAAGCTGTAGGTTATGAGCATTTGAAAGCTATTACGAGATATACACAGCATATTAATAGCGAAGACAAGAACAATACAGGTGAGTAGTAACTTGGGGAGGTTTCTGTTTCAGCAGAGAGAAGAGCAATAGCCTCATCTTCCAAAGTGTAGATTTAATAAAAGTTCATTAAAATTCTAAGAAATGAAGTATTCGAAATAGGATAAGACAATATATTTTAAGCTTCTTCTGGGTGCACAATGCCCTCTAATGTGGATCTGGTGATAACTGTTTTAAAGTAAAAGGAAACATTAAGGATTAGTTGCCGAAAGTCATTTGTTCTGGATTTTTTGTTTTAACATGATCTTAATACATTAGTTTTTCAGAATTCAAAGCTATTACATTAAAAGCTTTGTCCTGTGCTGCCAGCCTCGGAAAACATTTCGATTTCTCTGGATATATTAAGACAGCTCATGATTGTCTTATTTCTCAACAAAAGGATGATGGAACTTTCGGCAACATTTACACAACAGCTCTTGCCGTCCAAGTAAGTTTTAAAGCTAAAACTGAATTGAATGAATTTACCGCTTTGCGAAACTGATCCAGTTAAAGACTTTATAATTATGTTACGATACTTTTCCGAATTATTTAAATGAATTTTAAGAAAGTTTGATGCCAAATGTTCTAACTTCAGGGCTTGGGAGATGAAGGGGTAATGTGACAGAATCGAAACTGTGTGTAATTAAAGTTCAAAGTTTTATCGTTGCAGTGTTGCAGCTTTTTTTTTGGTTTGGTCGATAGTGAGCGCATCTGATTGGTCTAATGACATCTACTTTTTGATGTACCAAGTTTTATTTGCTTATCTGTATCCATTGCTTACCATTGGCCAGAATGTATTTCCAAAAAAATGTAACATGGCTCCCTTCGTCCTCCAAACCTTACAATCTACAAAGCTGAAATTTGCGGACTTCAACTGTGCTGAAAAAAAATAACTTATAATTTAACAAAAGTACGTACAGTGAATCTATTGTGTCGGCACAATAGCGCAGAGATATGCCCACAAATTTCTAAAGCTGATTCTTATTAGAAGTTTATTTTTGAATTCAATAATGTGAATTATCTTGTATGTTGTGTTTCTAAAACATGTTCAGTTGTAACGTATACAAATGTTCTTACATCGAGGATTTCTAACAGACTACAGCCTAATTTCTGCATCAGACGTTGTTCTAGTTTATCCCAGTGGTTTACAACCAGTGGTATCCCTTGACACGCAAAAATGCTAGGTAAACGTGTTTGCTTTCAAAAACTAGACAATGTTCAATGATAGAATTAAATTATAACAAGTCGGAGTAATATAATGGTGTTGATACTACATTGAAAAAGTATTGTAACATCTTAATTTTTATACTGTTCACAAAACACTAACGAACATTGCTGAGAAGTACCTTTTGGTGTTTGCAACAACTTTAACATAAAAGGGAGTTTACGAGTTTAACCTACCTGAAGAGCAATATATTTAATATTGAGGTTAATTTACGGCAATATTTGACAGAGGTAGAGACAAACATTGAACTACGTTTGAAAAGAGTAAATCGTGCTTTTTTACTCATTCCAAAGACTTAAGTTTGTCTGATTAGAACATTTCGTAATAGTGTTCATTGAAATAAAAAGTTAGTCTTAAAATTAATTTAACTTATTAGTAAATTTTAATATAGAAATTTAAGTGTTGAAAACTTTAAAATTTGAGGGCGATCCTAGTTAATATAAAAGAGTAGGGTATACGTAGACTGAAAAAGTTGAACCCCATGTTTATGCTAAAAGAAATTTTAACTTGCAAAAACAGGACTTTGCCAGTTCCTAAGCCATTTTAGTCAGAATACATAGATTGGGTATTTTAGTCAAGAATCTGATAGCTTTGGTAATTCTGATCCTCGCTTAGGTTGACAATGAAGCTTAAAATTACAGTAGAATTGAAATAAAACTTTTAAAGAATCTTTTAATTAACTTTCGGTTTTTCAGTGCTTTTACTTGCCCCCACGATCGACACTGGAAGAATGTTCTCCCATAATTTGGCAAGAAATTTTGGTTCGATGTCCCGACCCAAAGCCTTTGCCTTAAGTTCTAACTTAAAGGATACGATGAATCCCTTTTGCTTTAGAATCCTTAGTTTTTGATTTTGGAAAGGTTTTGAAATCTCCAAGGTATTCATTCCTCTTAGGGCTCGTGTTTTTATTACCCAGTCATGAAATTTTTACTCAAGTTTCGTTATTCCTTCTTGCATAGAAACATACCTTCTGCTTTACATAAAGGCACTATAGCTGTAGTAACGTCCTCGGGCGGGCTTACATAAAGTTATAATAACTGTGCTAACATTGTCGGGCTTATCCCGGACCGGAAGTAGTTTCATTTTCTCAGTCTGGCGTCATGCGGTAATATTATCTATTTTAATATCTATATTTCACTATCATTGGCTTGCTAGTTTATGGTACTAAACAGCAGGTCTAGAATTTTCAGTTAGACTTGGCTTAAACAATTTTAACTGTTGAAAGTTAAAATCTTATCCGGTCAGACTTTAAAGAAAGGCTTCGAATACTCATTTAATGAAGACCATTTTGTATTTAAAACTTACGACGAAGTGAGTGTTACTGTATGAAGTTGCAGCTTTGCCATGGAGAGACGGCAAATGGACAAGAAGCGGATGTCCAACACTTCGTTTTGTAATCGGCAGGATCAGCGAGAACATGCTATACTACGCTGCAAAGTTTCTTGATACTGGCGTCGTGACGTCAGCCAATGAAAAACGATCTAAATAAAACGTCACAGCCTACTTAGTGAATTAAAGGATCCTTAACTGCTTTTGAGCTCTTATTGGCTCCGCGCGTAGTGACGTTTAGTGTCAAATTAAGTTGCTTTCTGGTGTAGTAAAGTTTTTCTGCTCGGCTTGATCTCGCCGATCATACCTACTTAGAGATGCAAAAAACCCGTAGTTTTTGTGAGCTGGGAAAAAACCCGGGAATTTCGGGGAATAAACCTGGAATTTTAGGGAACATTGGGAATTTTGACTGTAAACAAACATAGTAATTTTCTACATAGTTATGACTAATGTATGAGTAAAATATAAAGACTTCGTCATTATTTGAGTTAAAAATGCAACAACTTTCAAAACAGTACTGTTATTAAGTGTCACTACCTTTGGAGCTGTTAAAAAAGAGAGAAAAAAATATGCTGAAAAAAACATTGAAAAAACTTTTGTGTTAGTTATCTAAAAAAAATTATGTTAGTTTCATTAAATACTAAACATTTTATTTAAAAATAAAAAAAAACATCAAATAACACGCGTAGAAGCAATCTCAATTTGAAATTATACCCCGTGACAAAACAAACTCAAGATAGGATGGCCTCTTTCACTTATTATTTTGAAATAATTTTCTGATAAGCAATTCCATATACTGCAAAACATAACTATAGGAAATATCTTTTGAATGTATCTAATTAGGGTAATAATTAAAAATTTTAAAAGCAGAATTTTTTAACACTTTGAAAATTCCCAAAACTACCGGGAATTTTCATAATTCCCTTCCCAAAAAACCCGGTTTTTTCCCGGGAATAAACTGGGTTTTTTCCACTCTTTGCATCTCTATACCTACTACAAAATGAAGATTTCTGCTTCTAGTTCATAAATTATCTGTCTGTGGTAAAGTTTTTGAATTTTTTTGACATTTTAAGTTAAAGTTGAAATTGAGATTCCATTCTGCACTTGGTAAGTGACGAAATTTTAAGCTTTTAAAATTACACCAATTTTTCAGGCTTTGATTGCTAGTAAAATTGATAAAGAGTGGAAGAAGGAAGATGCTTTAAGTCAATTGAGGCAGATGTCTTTAGTAGAGCAGAGTGTTTATGGTGTCTACAGCGCAGAGCTAGCTTTGAAAGCAGAGAAATATCCATTTGTTAAAGACCTCCACCAGCAGCCTCCCTTTAGTAAGTTATTCTTTTTTACTGTGAATTTGCTTAGTGTTATAGGCCCCTCCACACGCAACAAAAAACCGAAGGTGTTCCTCAATGCTCCAATCCGTAAGGCAAATCTCTGTATGAAAAATTCGGAGGTATTTCTGCGGACACACTTTTTCACTGTTCACTCACTAGCTCAGCTATCTACTTATATTGAAAACCGAGTATCTTTCTAACTATCTTTCTTTCTAACTATCTTTCTAACTATCTTTTTATGTCACGCTTCTTTCTCCTGAACGCCAATGAACTGAAAGTCGAACCAGGTACCGATAGATAGGTAATTTTTCAGGCTTCATTAGTTTCAATCTATATAATTATACGATTTTAATTAGCGAAGATATCAATTAATAAGTAGTCAAATTTAAAGCGATTAAGCCTAATAAAGGATTAAACTTCAAAGACATTTTTTCTTACCGTTGCCATTTTGAATTAAAACGTTAATTAAATTATCGATTTAAAATTCCAAGATATTTATTTCTTTCCGTTGCGATTTTAAGGCAGGAATTCAAGTGAAACACGGACGATCGCAACTCACCAATGCAATCGCAAATTCCAAAATTTGGATTCAAGTGAAACGAATTCACTTGAATTCGACTTACAGTAGCGGTTGCAATATGCGATCGCCTCGAAGCGACTGCAATGGTGTTTCACTTGAATTCGGCCCTAAATTAAAACGTTAATTAAATTGAACTTTTTAAAATGAAAGAGTGTTATTTTTTTCCATTGTCATTTTAAATACGTGTTATAACAAAGTTCTAACAATTGTTTTTATTCTAATTATTAATGACTTTTTTTTTCTCAGGTACCACTTTGAAAATGTGTTTTTAAATAAAATTGCAATTGCTGTTTTTAGAAGGGACTTTTTCTGGCTGCGATCCATAAGTAGTCAAATTTAAAGCGAATGTTTAATAAGTAGTCAAATTTAAAGCGATTAAGCCTAATTAATGATTAAACTTCCAAGACATTTTTTCTTACCGTTGCCATTTTGAATTAAAACGTTAATTAAATTATTGAACTATTTAAAATTCCAAGATATGTATTTCTTTCCGTTGCGATTTTGAATTAAAACGTTAATTAAGTTGAGCTTTTCAAAATGAAAGAGTTATTTTTTTCATTGTCATTTTGAATACGTGTTATAACAAAGCTCTAACAATTGTTTTTCTTCTAATTATTAATGACATATTTTTTCTCAGGTACCATTTTGAAAATGTGTTTTTAAATAAAATTGCAATCGCTGTTTTTAGAAGGGACTTTTTCTGGCTTCGATCCAAATATTAAAAGAACTTTTTCGTTTAGAATTTTGCAATTAATTTTACCGGAAGAAAGCGGTTTGGAAATAATTGTTTTTGGAAAGGAATTTTATTTGTAATTTAAGGGAGAGTGCTAAGTATGCGCTACTTGACATCGTCTTTATTTTTGAGGAAGCATGTGCAAATAATTCGATTGATTCTTTGATGCAGGAAAGCTTTTTAGCGAGCCGCTTTAGCGGGGAGTAGTTTATTAAACTTTTCCTTGGTACTTTAAAGGCGAGCCGCCTTGGCGGCGAGTAGTGAATTGAAACTTTCCTCGCTACTGTAAAGGCGAACCGCCTTGACGGCGAGTAAACTGTTTAAACTTTCCTCATTTCTTTAAAGGCGAGTCGCCTTGGTGGCGAGTAGTTTTCTCAAACTGCCTTCACTACATTACAGCCCGTGCTACGCAGCTAGTAAAGTCATTAATTTTCGAATTAACATTTTTTGTGAATAAAAGTAATTTAAAAGCATTACTAATATATCTTTCGTCAGAAAAACAAGTTTAAGCACACTTTTACATTTCTAATATGAACTCTGTTTTTGATGTAATATTTGCTCAGAAATAGAAAAGTCTCAAACTTCTCTCCCGGAAAAATTTTCAAATAGTGATTTTAAAACGACTTTAGAAGATTTTTGGTGACTTTAGAGAATAGAAATTTTTTGAAATAGAAGTCTTAAAAATGAATTGTAGGCCATTTTTGGTCACATTAGGGGCAGGAACTGAAGTAGCAAAATCATCCCGGGCAATTTTTCTAAATTGTATGTTTAAAAACGTAGTTTTGGACGATTTTTGACAATATGTGAAGTTCCTGAGATGGAATAATTCTTAAAAAATGAGCTTGTTCCATCTATTTTGCACAGTAATGTAGATGGGTTATTTTCAAAATTTGTTTACATTTGCTGTCCGGAGGTTAAAACGATGATTTTGAAGCATAATTTATTTTTTAAATTCAACGCGAACAATTATTTTCTGTAAGAAATACCCCCCAAAAATTCTATCACTCAAAAATATTGAAATTTATTTATTTTTATATGTCTTTAAAAATGAGAATCAAGGCAAAAACGCTTGTCCATTTCCCATTTTCACAAGTTCAACTACTTTTTTTAGATACTTAATTGTATAAAAAAGTATATACGACAAATTATTTTTATATATTGACTATTAGTGTATGATGTTCATGAGAAATATTGACAATAGTATTTTTTTTAATGAAGAAATGTATGAATATATTTTGTCCGGAAGTTCTTGTCAAGTCCGTTACCTTAAGATTATTTTAGCTAAAAAAGGTATTTATTACTGTCAAAAGATGGTAACACGTATTCAGTTAACTTAACAAACTAGTAACGTAACTATTTCGTACCATTTAGTTTTTTTTTTCAGTCGAGAAGTTTTACTGTGGCGTTTCGCACAAAATTTCTTGAAGGTGCGTATTTTTATTCTTTGTCAAGTCCGTTACCAAAGATTTTAGTATTAATTTTTGCTTTTTTGAAACTTTTACCCATAAATATTTATTGTACAACTCTAAGAAAATGCATGTTTTTCAATTTTTTAAGTTCGACATCCTAGCCATAATTTGATTTTTTTTATTGAAATGGTCCGTTACTGGTAAAGTCCGTTACCATTAGTGATTGCAATACCGGGATATGCGTAGATCAAATACTGATATTCTGAGTTTTGCAATTTCGAAATATCGATATTGGTAACGTAAAATACCGGAATTTTCATTATTAGCTGAGAATTATACATAGTTTTTAATTAAAAGCGTTTTCAATTTAACGTAATAGATAAACACTGTAACTTAATTGTGCATTACTTCTCTGATGCGACAGTACCGAAATCAATTTATTAATGTAAAAATTTGGCTTCGAAATTACGAATTAATAGAACATTAACAAATAAAGGTAGCAAAAAAATTGAAAAAGGATATCTTCATCATTAGACCGTGTGATGAATCGCATTTTCGTGCATTTATGTCCAACATTTTCCCCTCCATTTCCCGCTTTTGTTAATAATGTATTATACACTTGTTTATAATGTTAAAATAAATAACTTTCTTAATAGTGAAGTCATAGCTATGTGTGCTGCTTGCCTATGAAAAACTGCTTGAGGACTAAGTTTCAGATTTAGAGCAAGTGTTTTATTTTATTCACATATTCCAAAAATGATTTTTCTGTATCTTAATAGTTAGAAAGTATTATTATAGCGAATAAATACATATGTATGAATGTGTAATGTTTTAAAATAGCATTAAAATCATAGTAACAGACTTGAAGTTTATTCATAGTTTAAGGTCAAATCCGTTACCAAATTTCAAGTCCGTTACCATACAATTTTTTATCAATATTTTAACAACTACAAACATCGTTTTAAGCTTCAGGGACGCAAGTAATTTCAAATTAAGTTGGTTCTAGGCGCTATAATATAGTTTAAAAGTGAGATTTCATATTGGTTTTGTATGATAATGGACGACGATTTTCCTTGCAACTTAAAGTTTTACAACAGCATTTAAATACTTAATTATGCATCAAAGTGTACAAAAATTACTTTTTCACACACCTAAAATAAGTGACTAAACATCTGTTCGTGTTTCTGAAAGAAAATAGCAAGTTAAAAAAAAAAATACTTAAAAATTCTGAAATGTAATCATATGGTGAAAATGACCCAGATCACATTTTTGAAAACAGACTTGAAGTAAAAAAATTGCTACAAAAGTTGTAGTAAGAATTTTCCCGGGGAGCTGAACCGGTCTGAAATATTTCTGGGGAGCTCCAGCTTCCCCGGTTCCTACGCCCCTGTCAATATTGGACGTATTTTTTAAGGTACGCAACGGACGTATCTTATAAGATGCGTCCGTTAAGAAGCAAAAAGAAATTTTATTTTTATGACTGAAATCTTCAGAATTTAATTGCATAGGTCGAGTCTTGTACTTCCTAAAGTTCCAGCAATGAAAAAAAGAATATGGCATATTTGGAGTCTCTGTAGGGTGTTTTATGCAGCGATTGATATGTTTGTTACCTTCGAACTACCCAAACATGACTTAATACAACATTCCCCCCATTTTATCATAATTATACAATTTCTCTTGACTTTAGCGCAATCTAAAATGAAATTTCTTTTTCAGAACCTTCTCGCGCATCACATGGAAATCGTATTCATTACACTTTACGAAATGACAGACGCTCTGAAATAGAGCTAACCATCTCTATCAATGTTCCGGATGGCTCTACTTTGTTTGATCTTATGAGTTTAAGTGCAGAATCAGATCCTAACTTCAAGTGAGTAATTTTAAAAACAGTAGTTGCAGTTAAATTCTCTTAATAGCATGTCAGTTTAATCTTTGGATACCCTGACTTCATGATTTTACTGCTCATAATTCATAAAAATTGGTTAAATATAAAACTTCTCAATTATCTGTTACGAGCTGGAACAGTTTTTAATTTAAAATGCACTTAAAGCCCACATTTTTAACTAGAAATATTGTTATCTGTGAAAATATATCGTTGCTACAAATATATGCAAGATACCGTATAAAGTTGAAGCTTTCTATCGAAAAAAATGGGGAATGGGATAAAGTTCTCA
>JAXGGA010006732.1:0-67665 GCA_038373865.1 Uloborus plumipes
CGTAAAAGAAGCATTGTTCATGCTTTTGTAGCATAAAAACGTATTATATTTAGTTTTAATGAATTATAATTGTATTGAATGTGCGAAGAAGAGATAGGATAGCACAATCTTTAAAGTAAAAGTAATAATTAAAAATGTGAGTTTCTGAATATTATCGGATTGTTTGTCTTTGAAGTGTTTGTGTGATCCTGTTTTCAGCAAATTTAAGGAATATACTGTTTGATATTTTAACGCTCAACTTTCCTTGCATTTGCGCATGTATCAGGTCTCTTCTTATTTTATCAAAATATGGGTCATAGTGATAAGAGGGATAAAGAATGTGAGTGGGTTTTCTATTTTGGTTTGTTTGTTTTTCATTCGATTCGCTTATCAGGAAGGTTGGTTTGCGCTGATAAATAATAATAGGAGATAATTAAAAAGCTAGAGCCCCGGACAGACATAATTCGATAAAAATAAACTAGAAATTTCAGCATCCAGTTAAGAGCAAATACAGGTTTCGACACTTGCTATTGGAGTTTAAAAGAAAAAAATTGAAAATTTTCAAGTAAGTGACTATGCTGGATTTTAAGCAAGACTATATTTTACCTAAGAAAGGACTATTATCTTTACTATAACCAAGAAATGGTAAGATGTTAGATGAAATAACTAACGTCAAACGGTCCGTAACATAAGATTCTGGAAGATGTTACTATTCTCTTCAAAAGGAGATTGAATATATACAAAATAAGTATTCCGAATATTTCATGATAACGTGACTTCAACAAGTACTGTCCGACGTCGGAAATGCAAGGAAAATCGAGCGTTAAAATATCAAACAGAATATTCCTTAAATTTGCTGAAAACAGGATCACACAAACACTTCAAAGACAAACAATCCGATAATATTCGGAAACTCATATTTTTCATTGTTATTTTTTCTTCAAAGATTGTGCTATCCTATCTCTTCTTCGCACATTCAATACAATTATAAATCATTAAAAATAAATATAATACGTTTTTATGCTACAAAAGCATGAGCTTTGCTTCTTTTACACAAAAAATATTCAAAAATAAGTTAGGAAATGACTAGAACTTTTTTCGAAAATGTTGGTACTGAACTGTATATATTGTGCAATAGCAAAAAAAAAAAAAAAAACGAAAAAGGCCACTAATTCTGTTCTTTGCAATGATAGAACACACCTTTAGGTTTGTTTCGAATGCTTCTAATATTGAATATGACCTCCGCCTCTTCATAAAAAGCTACTAAAGTGAATTCATGTTTTGCACATCTTTTTTCTACATCTGATATTTTTCTGAACTTAACAACTGAATTTGGGAGTCATAAATTATTTCTCACTTTTCTTTCTGCTTAATAAGGGATTAAGATGATTTTTAAGTAGCATAACAGGGCTGTAAATACACTTAAAAATAAAGGTATGTTTGCTTTTCAGTGAAATTTAGGTTAGGAAAATGACTAGAACTTTTTTTCAAAAATGTTGATACTGAAATGTGTATATTGTGCAACAACAACAAGAAAACGAAAAAAACCACTAATTTTATTCTTTGCAATGATAGAACACACCTTCAGGCTCATTTCGAATGCTTCCATTATTGAATAGGACCTCCGCCTTTTCGTGAAATGCCACTTAAGTAAACTCATGTTTTGCACAAGAAAAAAAATTCTTGTCGTAGTTTATTCAAACTTTATTCAAACAAAATTATATTATATAAATTTCAAGTATTTTTTTATTAAATCCTCATACTTTCAGCAACATATCTGCGAATTTTTGGAAACATTGAAAGATTTCTGCACCCGTCACAATTTACTGAAGAGATACGTATACATGCAGATTAGGCTTAGCGGTTGACAGAAAATGCAATTTTTTGAAAAGTTTGACGACCTGTAAAACAAAAACCAGATCACATATGGGCAAAAGAATTCATATGGTCACTTACCACCATAAAAATATTAAATACACCAAGTTTTATCAAAATCCGAGGACATGGGTTACAAAATCCGGTTTTCCTGGGTGATTTGACATGGATTGACCCTAAAGCAAAATGCTCGCACGAATGTTGATGTAACGCGAGTGAGATATACTAAAAATACTGTCATTTGATTGGTCAATCGTTTTTCCTTCTCGATACGCGGTATAGACCAGGCGCTGGAGGGGGTTGAGTATGCAAAATATGAGGACCGCATTTTGACGATGGATTTTAGTTGAGGAAAGCTCATAGATTAACAATATGGATGTTGCCAAGCTGAATTCTGGTGCAGTTTTTTTCAATCCCCCTCCTAACGGTCACAAGGAAAACCGATGGAGTTCATACGAAAAAGTAAATTTATTGATGATTTTGGTTATAATTTTAGTTATTTTGAATAGTGGAAGTGATGGTAGGTTGTTTTTAATTAAATATTCCTGGTATATGTAGTGAAAAATCGATAATTTTGGGAAAAATTCGGTATTTTTCTCAAAAATTTACGCCTAATGCCTTCCAAAGTCACTTTTTCTTAAAATTGTTATTAACGAAGTTGTAGAGCTTTCAATTTCCTTCAATTTGATATGCTACTTTGCTATATTTTATTTAACCAATCAAAAGTTATAGAGTTTCCAACACGCACCTTCGTGCTAAAAGTAGAGCACTTGCCATTCACAAAAATCAAACTGACGCAAAAGGATCGCGCGCTTCCTCTTTCCTCAATGAATTCGACAATTCTGATTAGCAATGAAGAAGTTGCTATGGATTACTGCAAGACAAATGATGTCACGCTTCAAAGGGTACCCCCTCCCCTTAATTCTGGGGGTTCCGTTCGTGAAATTGTAACTTTGTGGCAAGAGCGAGGGAAAGAATAAAGAGAAGTTTGACGTTTAGTATTTTTTAATGAAAATATGTTCATAAAAAGTAGCTTAAGAAAAGTACTTAATGAAAAAGGGAGAGGGGTGTCCAAAATGTTGAAAAACGTGTAACCTCATTTATGGACTGCCCTTTGCCAAGAAATCGGACGCAAATTTGGAATTGCGTATACGCAGTGCAAATTATTGGAATGAGGAAGTACAGGAAGTCAGCACTCTACATACTTGCAATACGCCACTGGCTTTGGGGCGGTTACTTATTGCTTTATACTCTGCATACGAAATTTAAGGAAATTGATATAACAACAATGATTTAATTAAATTTGACTTGTGCTTAACGAAGATGCCTTGTCTACAAAACTGTTTGGTAAAAAGAGACAACTGTATAAACCATTGGCAATGGTTACGTTAAATTTCTAACAACCCATTTTAATGGAATATGTTTCACAGTTGTTTTTGACGGGTACATCGACACATCAGAGAGCACAGGAGCAGCAAAATAGAATTGACGATATCACTTCAGGAGATGTGTGGACATCAATGTCACTAAGGAAATTGGAACGATAGTTGAACAAGAGGGTTTTATGTCCAACTTCCATAATAAGAATCAGCTGACAAATCTGCTAATGATGAAGCTGTTGAAAAACAAGATCAAAAAGCTAAGAGCTTTAGAGGATGCTAACGTTGATATTGCGAAAACAGCTATCACCTGACAGCAAAATTCTTTGTTAACTATTATTTGAGAGGATGCAGATCTGGTTGTTCTCTTGATAGCCAAATCACTGTTCTCTTGATAGCCATCAACTGATCTCAACATTTTGCTGGTAAAATATGGAAGAGGTTTTTTTTTTTTTTTTTTTTTTTTTTTTGTCGTGTGCCAGCCAGGCTGGCAATTTAGGGTGCGCTGCTTCACTTTTCCAACTGTACCGTAATTTGGGGTGAAGTCCGACTTCCACAGTACACGCATGCCATAGGTACCCGTTTATAGAGTAGGCAACCTTTCACAGACCACCACATTCACACAAAGAAAGGACAGGGACAGAGAGAGAAAGCAAATCCATGCCCAGGCCGGGACTCGAACCCGGGACCACACCAGCCGTGGCAGACTGCTCTGACCACTAGACAAGGTGGCCGGTGGAAGAGGGAATACGCATACTATTTAATATTCCTACAGAATTTAAGATACGCAGCGCATCTCAAGAGAAAGGAGGTTTGTTCAAATGTACCAGATGTCTCAAATCATGCAACATGTATCTGAGGCATATATAAACAGTTTTTCTTTCCATGAATCTATTGAGACTGTTGGGATCATAAGTATCTCTTATGTTACGGTGCTCCAGCAACAGAAAATTGTCTCAACGAGTTCCGCTAAAAATCATTTAGTAAAGTAGCTGCTAACATGAAGACTGATCTCTTAACTCCCCCGTACCCCGAGTACACCTATTGCTTGGGGAGAAACTTAATGTGGAGCTTCGTATTGTGAATTGGGAAAGGAAGAATTATCAACTCTTGGATGTTACTCCTGATGAAATCTTGATGATAATTTTGACCGATACCCAAAGGAATGTGACACCGGAAGGTGCACTTGTAGAAAACCATTGCTAAACTGCTCTGAGACATATGCCTGCATTGCAAGGGCAGTTGCAACAATGGTGTCGAAACATTTATCCATTACGCAGGTGACGACGATGACATCAATGCACTACCAATTTCTTAGGACAACTTTTCCACTGCTGGTGGACATGACTTAGTCCTTCCGCCTCAGAATAAAACCAAGATGTCACCTTAAAAGATTATATTGGATTTACTAATTACTGTCAATCCATATTCCATGTTAATATTTTCAAAATGTGATTAGCAGTAATGTAATAAAAACTATAATTACAAAAGGTTGCTGTCCGTTAGTACCATTTACATTATTCCTATCATTAAAATGTTAATTATCACGATTATAATGTTCCCATGCTCATTTCAATAAGAGTAATAGAATTGAATGCACATGTTATAAATTCATAGTTTTTGATTGCTTATCAGCAAGGTGTCGTAGTGGTTGGTATATGCGGCTTCGTATGCATTTGGTAGTAGGTTTGAATCCGCAGTTCAAGTGTTCAGCCATTGGATTTTCGAGACGCAAAAAACCACCAGGGTCCATGTCGCATGATTGCGGCATATTACAGATCCCTTGAGGCCTTATTTGAAAATAACAAATTTTTTTTTCAAACATTATCGAACAATTCAAACAATCTTTGTCCGATTTCTCGGTGGGGGGGGGGGGTGCGTCCATGAATGATGTCACACTTTTTCAGCATTTAGACACCTCTCTCCTTTCATCATTAAGTACTTTTCTAAAGCTACTTTTTATGAACATATTTTTATTAAAAAATGCTAGACGTCAAACTTTTCTTTATTCTTTCCCTCGCCCTTGCCACAAAGTCACAATTTCACGAACGGAACCCCCAGAATTAAGGGGAGGGGGTCCCCTTTGAAGCGTGACATCATTTGTCTTGCAGTAATCCATAGCAACTTCTTCATTGCTAATCAGGATTGTCGAATTCATTGAGGAAAGAGGAAGCGCGCGATCCTTTTGCGTCAGTTTGATTTTTGTGAATGGCAAGTGCTCCATTTTTAGCACGAAGGTGCGTGTTTGAAACTCTATAACTTTTGATTGGTTTAATGAAATATAGCAAAGTAGCATATCAAATTGAAGGAAATTGAAAGCTCTACAACTTCGTCAATAACAATTTTAAGGAAAAGTGACCTTGGAAGACATTAGGCTTAAATATTTGAGAAAAATAGCGAATTTTTCCGAAAATTATCGATTTTTCACAACATATACCCGGAATATTTAATTAAAAACAACCCACCATCACTTCCACTATTCGAAATAACTAAAATTATGACCAAAGTCATCAATAAATTTACTTTTTAGTATGCACTCCATCGATTTTCCTTGTGACCGTTAGGAGGGGGATTGAAAAAAACTGCACCAGAATTCAGCTTGGCAACATCCATATTGTTAATCTATGAGCTTTCCTCAACTAAAATCCATCGTCAAAATGCGGTCCTCATATTTTGCATACTCAACCCCCTCCAGCGCCCGGTCAGAGAAAATTCCAGATTAGTACAAAATTTGACAAGCGACTACTTTTTCGGCTATTCTTGCTTGTCGTGAGGGAGTAATAGACGTCACATGGGGAAGTTACCAGAAGTTTCAGAGTAGGCCGAGGGTGAGGGGAAAAACAGATAATTGTCACGGAATGCTGCAAAGGATGGGTCTTTTAACGCAGCTAAATAATTGAGAAGGAATTTGTTTTATAGAATACCGTTCTCATTGGGGTCGATGCAGAAGATTAAATTGTACATACAATGCAACAAAAAAGTGAAAATCGCCATTTTTGGACTTACGTCGCTCTGGTTCTGAGGTACAGAATTGTGCTTTGATGTGCTTTCTATTTTTGATTTTTTTTTTGAAACAACTAAGGAATCTTTCTATTTGAGAATTATAATAGCAGCATTGTTTAAAAGATGCTACAATTACTGCAACTTTATTTTTTCTTTTGCTTACTTTTTACGTGCATATTTAATCAGATGAGAGAGGCATATTTTGATTTTAGAAATCAGCTTTCAATGCTGAAAAGGCATGTTTGACATAATTTGCAGTCTCAAATAATTAAGAGAATATTGATCAAATGCTAAAATGGCGATGTTTTTTTTTTTTTAATTACGCCGGCCATTGTTCTTTCAAACATAAGACGTCTTGCAGTCCAGTATAAAAATGAAGTGGCCTCAGAAGATGTGAGGGCCTGAAAGTTGTCATTGGAATAAAAGTCAAAAAGAGAGGGACAACTAAAAAGATGCTTCCCTGTCATTGGAGAGGTGTTGCAAAGCACGCAATCGGGTGAACTGGTCAGGTTGATTTTGTGCAAATGGGCCTGCAAGTAGTCATGACCAGTGAGAGTCCTAAAACAGGCCACTCCTTCGGCCCTGGGAAGGAGGGAGAGAAAAGAGCGCTGCTCCTTATCCAGAAGGCAAGACCAGGATTTTCCTTTAGCCATGTTCTTGAGAGATAAAATTGAACCATGCCTGATCTTGCCGGCAATAATTCGCTTTGCGTTTCTAAGAGGAACCGGATGTGGAGATGGAGGCACAGCTGCAGCCTCTTTGGCCAAGGTGTCTGCCCTTTCGTTCCCCAAGATGCCACAATGGGCGGGATCCATTGAAAGACGACCTTTCTTCCGGAACGCAAAAGAGAGTCAATGCACTGTTTGCACTCAAGCTCAAGCTGAGAGGGGTATAAATTATACTCAGAAATGACATGAATCGCAGCCTGAGAATCAACAAAGATAACAATATTTTGTACAGCTGGTTCACCAATAGCCTTGATGGCCATAAAAATTGCATTCATCTCCCCATCAAAATTATCCGCCCAAGTGTCAAGAGGTTCTTGAAGACTAAAAAATTTGGAGTAAACACCGGCACCAGCTCTACCAGCAGAAGGAGTGGCTGAACCGTCAGTATAAACCTGTAACCATTCCCGATCAGGGTATCTCTCGTGTATAGTGGCCAAGGCAACGGAACACAATTCAGTCTGGTGAGAGTCTGACTTCCGGACAGGCTGTAACAAATCAAATCTGGCATTAGCATATTTCAAAAGGCCAGGAAAAATGGACGGTCTGTAAATGCACAGTCTAGAGTTGGAGACCTCAAAGGCCTCTGCAAGTTTTTGGCACTCCAAAAGAAAGGAATGTTGAGATTTAAGTCTTGTATGAGGAAGAATATAATCCGGCCAGAAATGCTCCTTTCTCAGCAATCTCTCAGCAAGAGAAAGAGCAGCATTGATTCTTCTGTCAGATAAATTATAAATTTCTGTCTGAAGCTGCATAGCAGGAATAGGGGTTGACACCGCAGCCCCAGTGATGAGTCTCAGTGCTTTATTTTGAACCAGGTCGAGTTTTGAAAGTGCACTATCTGAGGCAGTGACAAGAACCTCTGAGCCATACTCCAACACAGGTTTAATGTAAGATGTAAATGTGGATGAAAGAACACTTTGAGAGGACCCCCACTTAATTCCAGCTAGACGTTTTAGAAGACTAAGGCGACCTACCACTTTATCAGTCACTTTGTTAATATATTTATTCCAAGTTAGTCTAGTGTCAAGAGTTATGCCCAGGTAGGTAGTACAATCAGTTCGATCCAAAGCATTGTTGCTGTACACCAAGTTAACATCAAAAGTTTTGGTACTAAGGGTGAAAAGTTCGAAATTTGTCTTTTCCGGGTTAACTTTGAATTCATTGTCCAGGGTCCAGGTTTCCAGGGCCTCCAAAGCCAAATTTAGTGTTTTCTCCAACATGGGGATGTCAGAGTCAGTAGACCAGATAACAAGATCATCAGCATACAACAGGGACTCAGTCTCTGAAACAGCCCCTTTAATAAAACTCAAAAGGTCATTAACCCTCGTGGGTCCCTCCCATTTCAGTTACACTCAAGACCCTTGGGGTCATAAACGATCCCAATGCTTCCTTTAATTAATTCATTATAATTATTGAATGTTACATGCATTATTTAAGTTCACACACTTTTTAATGCTAAAAAAACAAAAAATAAAAAGATACAATTAAAGTAAAATTTAGTTTATGAATTAAAATTATAATTTTAGAGAAAAACTTACAATAACTGTAGATTTATTTACATCTGTTACAGACCTGAAAAAACATGATTTTTGCAAGTGAATTTCAAACACTTATGACATTTTTCAATGCATTTTCTGTCCAGTTCTCTTGGACAAAAGTTGCAACGTCCTCTTTTTTTGGACTTCTGGGGAAGTGACCCCAAGGGTCTTATGTGCAAAAAATGCAATTCGGGAAAAATAAAACACAATAATAGCATTATTTTGAATAGAAAACTAGAAGAATAAAAGCCACAAAATGCCATTAAAAACAAATGGTTGATTAACAAAATATATTAAACAGAAATTGCATTGGGGTCACATATGACCCCAAGGAACCCACGAGGGTTAACCATGACATTAAAGAGAAAAGGACTCAGAACCGAGCTCTGGGGAGGCTCCAGGGAGGCCTTGCCTGGTTTGACCAAAACCTGAACAAGAGTTACCGTATTTAATGTTAAGGAATCTTTGTGAAAGAAAATCACTAATCCATTTAAAAAGATTTCCATGCACTCCCATATGAAGAAGCTTCCTAAGCAGCCTTTTTCTCCAAATGCGGTCAAATGCCGATTTAAAATCGACAAAGACAGCAAGCGTACTTTGTTTCCTCTGAAAACCATCCTTTATATGTTGCGAAAGTTTACGGTATACGTAGGCTCCTTTAGTTCTTCAAAGAACTTCTTGTAATAGTTAAAAAGTACATTGTTGCAACTTCTTCAACAAGTACTTCAAAAATAACAGCAGAAAATGTTAGTGCCAACATTTTTCAAAAATAATTTCGTCTAAGTACCCTGCACAAAATCATATAGATTCTCGATGATAAACCGAACACAATAGCCGAACACAAGTTCCAAAACATTTATTTAGATTCGAAAGAAAATCGCGCACTTTTTCCAAGCAACAGCTAATCAGTGAATCCATAATGATATTACCAACCCTCATTATTTATGCACAGAAAAAAACCCTCCATTTCGAAACTTTTATCACCCTAAATTAATCTCGAGAGTACCTAAAGGAAACAATGTTAAAAATAACCCACGGTAAAGGTAAGAAGAATTTTTAAATTTTCCAACTGCCTAATGATTGTCTACCCGCTGGGAACTGGATCTCCCGAAAGGTACAATTATCCCTGTTCTCCCCTAATTAAGGGGTCGAGTTTATGTACCTTCTCAGGATTCCACTTGAATGGAAGGACACGGGGACTGCTCATTCTTTTGACTGGGTTTCTTTTTCTGGAAAAAGAAACTTTAACGAAGACTCTTTAATGAGAAGGCGAAGTTAAATGGCTGCATATTTCATGAGCCGAGCTTAAGTCAAGTGCTATACAGTCTAATTGCAAATTAAATTTTTGATTAGGTTCATTGATTACGTTCTTCTTTTGCTCTAGGATGATTTTTTTTAACCTGATAATTTTATTTTGAGATGTTTTTTGTATGTGAATATGATTAGGATTTCTTTTCTGCCTTTCTTTCCTTTTTTTTTTTTTTGTTCTACATATTTTTTCGATTAGTGGAGATTTAGTGGAGATGGAATATGTTTTTTCCTTCCTTATTATTCTTATTAGAGCTTCTTAAATTTGAGTATTCCATGTACAGTATCGTATTAAAGGTAAATCAAGAGCTTTAGTTGACATCACATTGGTATTTTTTATGTAGTAATTGTCATATGATATTCGGTTTTATGCATAGCCTATGGCTTTGTAATAGTAATTCTCTTTTTTTGTAAATTTATCGTCTGTGTTTTCCATTTAATATTTATTTATTTATTTGTTTTCGTCTGCAATGTTTATATTTCTTTGCATTATTTAATTTATTTAACGCCTGCACTGTCTATTGCTTTTTAGCCTACTTTCCCGTTAAAAATAAAAGCATTAAAAGTGGCTTAATGCATCTAAAAAATATCGCGAAGTCCAAAACAAAGCCAAAAAGAAACAAAAAAGTAAAATAAATATCGAAAAATTAAAAATTGGAAAGTAAGGTATTGAGATGGGGAATTTGTGCGTCGGTCTCCTCTCTGTCCGCACCCCCCCCCCCCCCACCCCCAATACCTTTTGAATGAACATTCCGATTTGAACGAACTTTTTTTTGTTGGAAAGATCTCGGCGAGTACAGCTCATTCCCATATTTGCTTTTTCGGTTAGAACAATTTTTGGTTCAACTCTGAACCGTTCAAACAACCTGTCCCGCGATACTAACTTTTTAGTGAACATTCTGATTTGAACATTTCTTGTTTTTAAATTTCCGATTTGAACAATTTTTCGTTCAACATTGAACCGTTCAAACAAGCTCTCACCCCTAATAACTTTTGAGTGAACAGTCCGATTTAAACAAACTTTTTTTTTTTTCGAAAGATCTCGGTTACTTCATTACCGTATTTAAATTTTCAATTTGAACATTGTTTCGTTCAACATTGAACCGTTCAAACAACTTTTCCCCACCTAATAACTTTTAAGTGAACAGTCCGAATTGAATAAACTTTTTTTTGTTCGAAAGATCTCGGAGAGGCTCATTCCCGTATTTCACTTTTTAATTTGCACCATTTTTCGTTCAATGATGAACAAAAAATTTTAACATTATCGCCTACGGGGAAAATTAAATTGAATGTTGATCCTGAATTTAAAGGCGAATTTCTCTCAAACTAACTGCGTAAGAAAATGTTTTTAATAAATAATGTATTGTAAAGTACTTTTCTGAATAATCTTCTGTGAGGACTTTGATTCCGACTCCGACTCCGCAAACATGACGGAAATGCAGGCGCAGAAAAAAAATGACTGACTGAGCAGACGATTTTCTGTTTATTTATTTATTTGTTTTGTATTTTTTATTACTAGAGTTACCCGCCACGGCTTTGCCTGTGGTAAAATTTGAAGGATTTTCGCTGTTGTCGCTGTATCCATAATGCACGAATTAAAAAAAATTAAGTGCAGTTCCCGCTTGGCGAAACTTACCATGCTTAACAGAGACTAATCTTTTTTAGTTATTTTCAATTTAAGCGAAATTCTAGTTTCAGCTAATGGCCTTTTTATTTACTTGATTTATTTTTAATTTTAGTTAGGATTTATTTTTTACTTTTTGTGGAATGTTATGAGAGATAACTATTTAGTCGAACATGCCAAATAGGCAAAAAATTTACCATCATTGTTTTCATTTTGGCAGTATTTAATATCTTACCAAAATATTTAAAAGCGCTCACACTTTTTTGCTTCTTGTTTCAAAAACTTTGTTATGCCTTCATTGCATTTAGATCGCAAAATAGTAATAATAATAATAGTAATAATAATAATAATAATAATCCAGCCTTTTGGAACGATAGTTCCATCAAAACTTCTGATGGGTTTAGAATGGTTAAATTAATTTATTTGGCGAATTTTTTACATTTTAATGAGACTTTTGGAATGACCAATATTTTGAAAAGCTCGTAAAGATTTCTGTTCTCGGTAATGCTTTTGAGAATATTTCAATAACTGAGATCTTTGGTAGGCACTTTTCAGTTACAGGCGAAAATTAAAATTTTAAGCTTGCATCGTCGCCATGGTTTCCCCTTTTTCTCCTATTTTGCATTTTAATTTAGATTTCAACAATAGGAGCTTCTAAAGTTGATTTGATGAATTTTTTTAAAGGAATTCTTACATTATACTTAGTGGCTTTTTTTTTAGTTAGAGCATTATTTTACTTTCAACTATTAATCCTATGTGGAAAATTAGAAACAAAAAGACGGGAGGATTTCGGCGATTGGAAATCTGGCCGAAGACCTGGGTATCTCTCCCTATTGGTGTCAAATCTTTGTCGACAATTCATGCGCGAGGGAAATCTTTTCTTCGCAAACGTAACTAAATGTCACTAAAACCAAATTATTATCGCCGAAAATTTGACAACCGATCCAGATTCCCAATTATCGAATTATTCCCTTTTTCCGAGGCATGTTAATCATATGTGTAAAATTAGACACAAAAAGAACATTACCCTCTGATGCTATGCAAATAAAATAGAAATTTCAAAAAGTAAATTAATAAATTTGTATGAAAATACTTATTAGAAAAATGGCGTATACAAAGTTAACTGCTTCTATTCCAAACACTGTCAAATGTACTTTTGCAAATTTTGAAGAATTGTTTTTTCATAAATAATCCTAAAAAATGAAATAATAGAGAGGAAAACTTATTGCTCAAAAACCAATATAAGTCTCAGGAAATCCAAAAAAGAAATACAGTGAACTCTCAGTTATGCGCCGGCTCAAGGGACCAACAGAAAAAGGCGCATGAGTGAGAGAGACGTATAAGTGAACAAGCCTCTTCAAAGGACTAAAGGGAATGAATAAGAATGTTTCTATAGAAAAGGGACATATTATATCCGTCTCGAAACTACTGTAACGTAATTATAATGATAAAGAGAAAACAAAAATTGTAGCATATCTAATTTCAAACTATTCCCTTTGAAACGGTTTGGGGTCAAAATGTCGCGGCCGAAATGTCGCGGGCAAAAATGTCGCGGTCAAAATGTCGCCGAGCCAAAATGTCGCGGGCTAAAATGTCGCGGGCCAAAATGTCGCCGGTCCAAAATGTCGCCGAGCCAAAATGTCGCGGGCCAAAATGTCGCGGGACCAAAATGTCGCCGAGCCAAAATGTCGCGGGCTAAATTGTCGCGGGCCAAAATGTCGCCGGTCCAAAATGTCGCCGAGCCAAAATGTCGCGGGCTAAAATGTCGTGGGCCAAAATGTCGCCGGTCCAAAATGTCGCTTGCCCAAAATGCCGCGGGCCAAAATGTCGCATGTCCAAAATGTCGCCAGTCAAAAATGTCGCCGTGCCAGAATGTCGCCGGTCAAAAATGTAGCCTGGCCAAAATGTCGCCGGTCAAAAATGTCGCCGGGCCAGAATGTCGCCGGTCCAAAACGTCGCCGGGCCAAAATGTCGCCGGTCAAAAATGTCGCCTGCCTAAAATATCGCAGGTCCAAAATAACGCCGGTCCGAAATGCCGCCGGTTCAAAATGCTTTCAGTTCAAAATTAGCCGTTCCAAAATGACGCTAAGTGCATAGTACAGCTTTAATGTTTCCAGTAATTCACAAATTCAATGCAGCTTAATTATGTAGCTCAATTTTACTAATAAGCTTATCACGATATGATAAATACACCTGTTTAGTAACTTTTTTTAAACGTAGCAGTTTAGAAAATTAGCTTAATTTATTAACCAAAATGTAACTAAATTGATTTCTTCTATAAAGCTTAAATTATTTTAGTACCAAAATAATGCCATAGTTTTTTCAGGGCTGTACTTAGGGCCCAGGGACGCTAAATTTCTTCCTTTTTACTACGCTTCTATTAGTTTCACATGTGGGTTTGTTTGCTTTTTTGTTTATTCGTTTGTACGTATGTAACTCTGAGTCAAAGATAAAATTCATGTTCTTTACAAACGTAAAAGTAATTTGTTTAATACCATTATTATTACTAAAGGCTAAAATATATTGCATGTTGATGTGCAATAAGTGCATTTGCCATTAGTTCTGAGTTGGGCATCGATCGTCCACAGAATGCATATTATAAGTGCATGTAAACTTAGCTGATATTCAACAGTTTTCAAAATCTTCTTTTGAATTTGATTTACTCTAAAAGCGTATTTTTTAGTTTTTTTAAACTATATTTAGGATTATTTCTTTTTTTTCACGCAAAGAAATTATACAAATAAATTTGCTGTAAAGGTTTTTTTTTTTCCTTTTGCAAAAACGGAATACCGTTTAATCACCGCGTAGCCGGCAATTTTCTTCTGGAACATTTTCTTAAAGAGTTGTTTGGGGGCGTTTGAAATCAAATTAGTTCATGGAATTATTGCTTTCTTTGTAACAACTGAGTGGTGGAAGGGGAGGTGAAATGTCAAGAGAAAAAATGGTATTATATTCAACTCCAAATTTAAATACTGATTGTAACGAAGGTACAACCATGTCTGAGCTGATTAACACCAGAAATGAAAAAGCATCTCTCCCTTTAAGACCATTCTACAAACAAAATTTTGTTTGAGTACTTGCATTACTTCTTGATATACATCACTCACAAATAATGAAAAATAAAAAGTTCAATTGCTCTGCTTCCTCGATCATGTGGTGTATCTACTGAAGGCTTCCTATGGGCCATTTATTTGATTTCGTCTGAACCTTCTTCAGACATAGTAATCACGCTATGCTGAAAACGTTCCATTACATTCTTGCATGTAAAAACTTGGAAGAACTAGCGGCAAAAACCAATCAGCACTGAACCACATATTGGTTGGTACATGTATGCACCAAATTTCATTCTAAATCACGCGTTAAGTTTTGTGGTAGAGTCGCCCCCCAAAAATGGGTCACGCAGATACACTTACAAATTTTCCCTTAAAAAAATAAACGGTAAAATTGAATTCAGCACATGTCAGAACGTGTAAATTCTTCCAAATTGACAATTTTTCACTGATCCAATACTTTCTTTTACACATTTTATGAAAAGGAAAATAAAAACACCTCTATTATTTAAATGGTTGCTTTCAATCATGTAAGAAATTTGAACAAAAACCAAGTTTCAAACATTGTATCTGTCTTATTCATTTCACTGTTCTTCAACTTCTTTTTTAACTCATAAATTTTCCTTTCGATATCAATTAAACTTGGCTTGGGCTGCTAATCTATTCGTTTTTAGCTTGGTAGATAGCGAGTCACGGTGAAATAAGCTATTGTAAATAAATAACGTAGGCTTGTTTGAAAACTATTTGTTTCTTGCAAAACGCTCGAAACATTTACAAGCCAAAAAGGTAAATTTTTTTTAGTATTTTTCAAAAATTTTAGTCCATACTATCGTTAACGCACACGTTCATCAACAGCAATTAGCAATCTTTTGCTAATTTGGTGTAAAAAAATCCTTTTCATATGTTTTAATTTTTGGTACCAACTGTATCAATATCGGACCTTCTACATTTTTGTCTGACAACATTTGGACTGGCGACATTTTGGCCTGCGACATTTTTGACCGGCGACATTTTAGACACGCGACATTTTTGACCCGCGACATTTTGGACACGTGACATTTTTGACCGGCGACATTTTGGACACGCGACATTTTTGACCGGCGACATTTTGGCCTGCGACATTTTAGACCTTCGACATTTTTGCCCGCGACATTTTGGACCGGCGACATTTTGAACCGGCGACATTTTGACCCGCGACATTTTGGACCGGCGACATTTTTACCCGCGACATTTTGGCCCGCGACATTTCGGCCGCGACATTTTGGGCGTATACCCTTTAAAACGATGCATAATAGATAATTGTCCCTCTCCAAACTATGGTTCTTGCCGAAAAAATGCTTTCCGTGAGCAATAAAGGCGACAATTTAAAGAGGGAAATGAAGAAAAATGCTTATTTTTTAAAGAAAATAAAATATTTTTTTCACATTTTAGGGAAAATTCGGCGCATAAGTGAAATATGTATCTTTACAGCCACGCAAAAACGAGTGATGATATCATTACTTTGCTATGGAGTGTGCTGGGACCATTCAAAATCGTTGTATAAGTGAAAAAGGCGCATAAATGAGGCGGCGTTTAAGTGAGAGTTCACTGTAATCAGCTGAAGAAGTGAATACAATAAAGCTGAAAATGAAATAAAATTACTTACTTTGAAAACAAAACAATGTGCGTTTACAGAAGAAATCTGCAGTTGATTTCACTTCAATTACAAAAATTGCTCCTTTGGAATACGAAAACAGGGAATAATAAGTTTTTAATTACTTAATTTTAATTAAATTTTAGGAAATCGAGGGTGAAGTTAAAAATTCCGGCTACGACTTGCACATCATCAGCATGATGACTAATTTTGTACCAATTTTCATAATCGTACGTTGCGTAAATTTTCCGGGAGAGCGTTTGACCCGCGACTCATGGCGTCATCAAACTTTTATTATATATATATATATATATATATATAGATTATTATTATTATTATTATTTTTTTGGCAGACGATTCCTTTTTTGTTAACAAAAATTTTTCATTCACGAGAGCATTTTATTCTTTATTTATATTTAACAACTGGCAACGGATTAAAAATGAAATTCGAGACATTTTATTAACGAACGAGTTTTTTTTTCTTTGATAAAATGTGTTTTGATAGATTTCTTTGTACTTTTATTTTATTTATTTATTTATTTTTTTCTTTTGAAAACGATTGAGGAATTTTTCTATGCAAGAGCTATAACCGTTACCTTCTTTAAAAGGTGCAACAAAACTTTATTTACTCGTTTATTTACTTTTTACGTGTCAATTTCATCTGATGAGAGGGGTATATTTTGCTTCAAGTGCTAAAAAGGTATGTTTGACATAATTTTCAGTCTCAGATAATCAAGAGAATAATTATCAGAAATCCTCCCGACGGTGTTCCTGCCTTGACGGGGCGGCGAGGCTTGCGTGCACCAATGACCCGGAGGGCTATGCCGGCGGTAGCTTGCTACTGGTAGGGCCTCCCAAGCCGGACAGGCCGAAGGATAGGTGCCAGACGAAAAAGAACACCAACTTGAGCTAAGTCAGTCCTCTGCCTGATTTTAGGTGCTCATCATTAGAGGCTGCAACTTTCCCCATCCATGAATAGTACACCTTCATTTTCTGATGCTGCATCGGTCGTCGCGCAGCCAAAAAAGGACCGCGTACCTGGCTTAGGAAGAGGGCCATGTTCGAAAAATAAGCTACAGTCTCCGAAAACCTTAAAGATCTTGCAATTCAACATCAATGGAATTTCAACAAGTGCAACAAGGATAAAATTAGAACAGGCTATTGAGCTAGCCCATACCAAAGGAGTGCAAATTATTGCACTGCAGGAGACAAAGTTGAAGACAGAAACTTCCCTTAAAATCAAAGGTTATAACATCTTTAGGATAGATAGACAGAACAGAGGTGGTGGGGGACTTGCCTTCCTTATAAAAGACATCAATTACCAGAGTATAGACATCAGCAGAGAATTAACTCACGGAACTAACCTAGAGATCCAGGGTATTAGAATCATCTGGAGAGGTAGACCTCTCAATATTTTTAATATGTATCACCCCCCGGATATGAATAGCTTACCAGCCGATCTACAAGATTTATTCACTGTGGGCATTGTTTGCTTGGGCGATCTAAATGCCAAACACCCTATATGGGGCTGCACAACTACAAACCCAAGAGGAATTGAGTTACTCGACATTATCGATGATAAAAGTTTTACTATTCTTAATAACGGTGCGCCTACCCACTTTTCATATAGCTACAGTACGAAAGAAGCACTAGACATTGCAGTTGCCAGTTCAGAACTTGGGCCCAGTTGCAGGTGGTCTGTGATGGACAATTTGGGAAGTGACCACATGCCTGTCTTAATAGAGTTAAAAAAGAGACAATTTGTGCCCACCAGTAAAATTAAACAATGGATTTTTAAGAAGGCAGATTGGCATACTTTCGCCGAAACGATGGATAACGGAGTAAAGATCAAACCTGTTAGCGACAGTATTGAAGAGAACTGGAACTCCTTTAAAAATACAATACTGACAGCAGCCAAGAATACCATTCCAAGAGGTAATTTGAAGAAAAAGAAACCCTACTTAACAAGCAGATCACCCCTTCTCCAGCCCCTGCTGGAAGAAAGAAAAAGAATAGCTGAAGATAGGGACAGTGCCGGCAGTAATCAAGGTAGAATTGAACTAAACAAAATTAATGCAAAAATTAAAAGACTTTACGCTCAAATTAAGAGAAAGAAATGGAACGAAATATGTTCTGAACTAGATTCAAGAACATCAAATGGAAAACTTTGGAAATTGGTTAAGAGCATCAGCAAAGATCAACCACAAACAGAACAGAGTAATACAATTCAGAGTGAAAACGGAAATTTGGCCGAAAATGACGTACAAGCAGCCGACCTTTTGGGATTACACTACCAGAAAATCAGTAGACTGAATTTCACGGCAGAGGACAGAAAAATTAAAACCAAGGTTCGAAATATTGTCCATGGATGCCGCAGTGATACCCAAAGAGGTACCACTATTTTCAATAAAGATTTCAAAATGACTGAACTCGTGGTGGCAATCAGTAATACCGGACTAAATAAATCTCCCGGGCCTGACGGCATCCACGGTCAAATGATCGAACATCTTGGTCCTTATGGAAGACAGAGGCTCCTAGACATCATTAATTGCTCCTGGAACAAGGGCCGGCTTCCCAGAGATTGGAAGAAAGCAACCGTCATTCCCTTCAAAAAACCTGGTAAAACTGATAGCACCCCAGAGAGTTATCGTCCCATCGCCTTGACAAGCATTGCATGCAAATTAATGGAGAAAATGATTCTCAGAAGACTCTCCTTTTATCTGAATACACACGATCATTTCCCGGAGGAACAATATGGATTCAGGGAGGGCCATTGCACTACAGACCAACTACTTTACTTCTGTCAAAGGATAAGAGACGCACACAACAGAAAACCAACTAATCATACTATCGCAGTTTTCCTGGATTTATCTAAAGCATTCGACAGAGTTTGGAACAACCTTCTAATTTTTAAACTTTATAAAATTTTTGGCATTGGGGGGAGGGCCCTTCCATGGATCTATGATTTCTTGAGAAATAGATCTATCAGAGTCAAGTTCAATGATTCGCTCTCCGGGAGCTATAGGATATCTCAAGGGGTGCCTCAGGGGTCAGTACTGAGCCCAACTTTGTTTTCGCTTTTCCTATCAGGCATAGAGAGCGTTATCAAGAAGAACAGTGAGGTCGGTGCTTTCGCAGATGACATTGTACTCTGGAAGTCCGATTCAGATCCAATGAAACTGGAGAGAGACATAAATCAAGTAATTAAAGACGTTCAGAATTTCGCCGAAGAGCATAAACTGAGTTTTAACCCTGCTAAGACTACGGTCACCTTCTTCACAACCAACAGAAAGCTATATAATTACCAACCTAACATCCTTTTGAATGATAAAACACTGACTGTGGATAAAAATCCAAAATATCTGGGGTTCGTTTTAGACCCCGAGATATTGGGAAATAAACATATTGATCATATAGTACTGAAAGCTAGAAAACGGCTCAACATCTTAAGGTATATCTCGGGGCGTGATTGGGGTGCAGACGCAAGCACACTCAGGAACACATATATTTCAATAATCAGACCCATCTTGGAGTACGGTGCTCCAATATACTGTAGTGCCTCCGTTACAAACCTTCAGAAACTCGAAAGTACACAGCTCAGCGCAGCAAGGATCATTACGGGACTAAGAAATACTTGCCATAGAGACATAGTGCTCTACGAGGCGGATCTACAGCCCCTTAGCCTTAGGAGACGTGCTTGCCTATCAAAGTACTACAACAAACTCAGAGGACTGGATACCCAAAATCGTACTGCTGCTTACTTCAACGAATGGCGCGACAATCAACGACTCATTAGAAATAGTCCCTTTAGTCAAATGGCTTCATTTAATCTAGTCGATGGTGTTGTGGAACCACATCATTTGTCACAATGTCTGGACCCAACAGATGATCTGGATGGAGTCTTTTTTCACCCTGAGCTGCCAGTTCAGGTTAACAAACAGACAGACCTTCCTGAATATCTAAGGCAGATAGCATTGGAGAGAATCGGTGATATACCGACAGATGCCGTGCGGGTCTATACGGATGATAGTAGAGATGATCATCATCGAGCTGGCAGCGGAATTTATATCAAGTCACAAGACCATAACTTAAGGATCCAGATAAGAAACCCGGACGGATGCTCAGTTTTTCGAAGCGAGCTAATAGCCATCGACGAAGCTCTTGCCTCCCTTGTGTCTCTTAAAGATGGAAAAGAGATCTGGATTCTATCCGATAGCAGAAGTGCAATTCAACACTTGGCCAGATTGGAGAGAGTAAGAGATAAGGTGGGAACATCAATTATCAGCAAACTAAAACAACTCTCCACTTCGCACATTATTCACCTACAATGGATTCCCTCACACGTAAATCTAGAGGGCAACGAGATCGCAGATATTTTGGCAAAAGCAGGTGCTTGTGAGCCCACTGCGCAGTCAGCACCGCTAACCTATAGTGAGATTTTCTCAAAGATTAAACACCAAAATGGGATTACTTGGAATGTCCCCCCAGAGCACCACTGGTATCAGCGTCCTCGTCCTGGAGGTTCCCTGGCTCAAGAATTCAATAGATAGGAGCAAACCACTCTTGCCCGCCTTCGTAGTGGTCATCTTAAAACTATGAAATTCATTGGGGGTGCTAAGAGATTTCAAACATGTACCAACTGTTCTGTTCAAGAGGCATCTCCTCTCCACATCCTTGAGTGCCTGGGACTTACCAGACAGGATTTGGCGGACGATCCTTTGCTGGTGTTAGATTTCCTTAGGGTGTACAACATCATGGACCTGGTCTAGCACCGCTGACCAACGGGGGCATGCAACAACAACAACAACAGAGAATAATGATCAGATGCTAGAATGACGATGTCGATGTACGGGAAAGTAGGCTCGTTTAGTTCTTGACAGAACTTCTTGTTGAACTTCCAACGACAAAAGAAACGATATAGAACAATTGAGATATTTTGATGAAATGTTGTTTTTCTCATATTTATTGGTAAATAATGTAATTTATATTTCATGCAATAATGTGATTAAAAGTCTTATTTTCAAAACAGACAAACGAGGTGAAACAACGACGAGGGGACAACATTATTATTATTATTATTATTATTATTATTATTATTATTATTATTATTATTATTATTATTATTATTATTGTTATTATTATTGTTGTTGTTGTTGTTGTTGTTGTTGTTGTTGTTATTATTATTATTATTATTATTATTATCATTATTATTGATGTAAAAATTATTATTCATTCTTTTATTAAAGTAAAACTTCAGATTCCAATTCATATTTATTGCAAGGCACCATGTATGCAGGCCCGTCATTGGGGGGGGCAGGGGGGGGTCAATTGCCCCCCCCCCCGGCTTTGAGAAATCAGTGTATTTACATATAAGTGGGCGTGGTATTTGCTGTTTTCCGATGAAATTGCATTCTGTTTTCACCCTTTGCCCCCCCCCCCCGGAAAAACTTGAAATGACGTCCCTGCATGTATGTAAAATAGCGCATAACAGCAATATTTTTGGCATTATGTACTTCAATGAAATTGGTAGGCAAATTTATTTTCACAAAATGCAGATCCTTGAATTAACCAGGGTTTTTTTTTTTTTTTTTTGTGCTTCCTATTCCTACAAGAAAAACAACTTGTTACATGTTGATATTATTGGAAAGACATTATGCTATTAATGGAAAACAATTTATCATCGACGTATGTTTGAGTTTGTGCGGTTTGGGTAGCATAGAAACCACTTGTATTTTACTGACAAGAATGAAAAATCGTTAATCAACTGTTGCTGTTAAATAAGATTAAAATTCTTGTTAAATAAAGTAAGTCTCGACATTTTAGGTTAAGTCTTCGAGAATACCTAAATATTTATTTAATTTCTAATAAAATATAGTATTTATTGGTAAAATTTAATTGTTATCTTTTCTCACTACACTACTTGCTACATAAAACCGAACATCTCGATAGCTCAAAGTCCCAATGGACCGGCTAAAAGCTTCGAGTCATTGGTGATTATAAGGAGTTCTCACACCCTTCCCAATCGAGATAAAAGTACATTCGAGTTATAAGGTTTTGAGGTATCGAGGATCCACAGTATACCGTTTCTCTTGGGGTGTTCTACTTCACACACTCCAGGGTCCCCCGTACCTACCACAACCCATGGTTTAACCGGGATGGGGCCCTGAAGAGCACTCTGTTCTTTTGATCCAGACCAAGGGCTGAGCGAACCCCTGGTCCAGTACCCCCAGAGGTATCGTTTCACTTGGAGGACTGTGTGACCACGACCCTTATTTAACGTCGCCCAGCCACCATTAGTAACGACGGTGGATTTGGGATCGAAACCGGGACCCTCCCGTCATGAGTCCGGCGCCTTACCGATCGGGCTACCAAGCCCCCCCCCGGGGGGGGGGTTTGTACTACTGGGCAACCACCTCCCATATGTTTGCTGAACATTACACCTTTTGAAGTGCCATAGGCTACCAATAATACTGCGCATGTGCGCTTTGTTGAATTCACGGGAAACATCCTTGATGCCTTTCTTCTATCATTGTGATTATTATTTCACGATTAAATTATCTAAATTTTACCTTGGAATACATAACCTTAATTTCAATGCTCTAACTTTAAAACTTATTTTCTCTTTTTTCACTTAGCGTGAACTCATTTCTATCAGCTATTGTCTTAAGTCTCTTATATCTTTCACAACAAACAGAAGTAGTATGGGAAATTCCACGAAAAAAAAACCGTTATCTTGTCCCGCACGTGATGCTCATATATTCCGTTGCAATCGAATTCAAGAAATGTAATGACAAGTAAATCAGGGATGAATTTTTTCCCCGCAATCGAATGTTTCGTTGTACGAGTATTCGTAGTAAGAGGGTTTTGAAAATAGAATTTTAAGATTTTCACGTACATTAGCAGTAAGCAGAGAATTCCAAACATTTTTACGTAAAAAGAAAACTAAGTTTAAATACTTAGAACTGGACCAGAAAAATGTCTCCATTTAATCGAGTTAATAGCAGAAAAAAATTCAACTTGATCGTCCATATTCCTTTTCTTGCTCATTTATTTACATATAATATTTGGAGGAAAAAAAACGAAAGATAATAATAATTTCCATGATTTTTTCTTCAATCTTCTTTTATCTCGGTTTTCTTCTCAATCATTAAGGTTTTCTTCTTCCTTTTATTCTCAGAGGAACAATTTTTCTTTTCTGCTATCTATTTGTCTTGGCAACTCTTGAAACACTGATCAAGGTGATAATGCTAAATAGCGTAGGTTACATAAGCTTCTTTTGGGTTTTATTATTGGCTATTAAAGAAGAAACATTTATTAATTTAATCTCAGAAGAACTGAGACATTGAAAATCGAAGGACAGGGGCCACGTGGGCCTGGAGGTAGAGTATTCTCCTTGAAAGCAAGTGGTCGCGGGTTCGAGTCCCGCCTTGCCCATGGATGCTATTTCATCTTCTCTGTGCCGGGGGTAAATCTGTCCTGTGTTTGTCAGGATGCAAAGTGCATAATACGCAGTCCTTATGCATGTTGAAGCTGATGGCTTCTGTAAAAAAAATCGAGGGGATGTAAGTGACCTTTTTAAAATTTTGAGTGAAAGTTTGTCAAAGTTTAAACCGTAGGTAAGCTTTCGTGGATTTTTAATTCGAAATCCTGCTGTATATCAGTAGCACCCACCTACTTTTCCCATCTCTTGCGCCAAAACAAATAAGAGTTTCTTCGCCGTTTGTATTAGTTGTCTCTAAATTTTTAATTTTGGTAGCACATCCCTTTGCTTCACCAGATTTAACTGGGGGACGTCAAAAATGCTCGCGGTCACAAAGTGCTCCAAGTGAATCGATACCTCTAGGGGTACTGGACCAGGGGCTTGCTCGGCTACTGGTCTGGTTAAAAAAAACAGAGCGCTCTTCAAGGCTCCATCCAACCTGTTAAACCGCGTGTTGTGGAAAGAACGGGGGATCCTGGAGTGAAAAGTAGTGCTTCATCAGACTTCTAGACCAGCGATTCTCAAATCTGTGTTCCGCGGAGGCCAAAATCTGAGAGGGGTTCCGCCAGGAGTTTTTTTTTTTTTTCAGAAGCATTTTTTTGAATGCTATTTTTGAAGGCTATTTTGCAAATTTAATTTTGCAAATTTTGAATGCTTACGTGCTATAAAACGTTGTTTTATAGCACGTAAAATTTTTCCCATTTCACTTTTCAAGCACAAAGGTATATATTCAATTCTTAAAAGCTATCTTTGGAAAAAGATAGCTTTTCCGGATGACTTTTCATCCATTAGCTTTTTTTTTTTTTTTTGCAATAAAGAAGGCGTTCCTTGCTGCACCAAAACACGTTTATGCATTAACTGCAAATTTTGTGCAATAAAATGTTGTTACTTTTAACTTTACTTTTCAACAGAAAGTTATTTATTCATTTCAGACTTTTATGCATTCCTGCTAAGATAGTCTGTACAGTTTAATTTCTTTTGAAAAAAAAAAGAATATTGTGTAGTTGATCACGGTTACCCAACGTTTTTAAAGGCACTAATGCAGCAGAAATCTGGAGACAAATGTTTCGGGGTTACAAGGAGCCCCTACTTCAATGCAAAAAAAGTGTGAGCTTTAGTATGAAAGGACAACCGAGAAACCAACCAAGAACAATTTTTTACATTGAAAAAGGGATTATTTGTAACCCCGAAACGTATGTCTGCAGTTTTCTGCTGTACTCGTGCCTTTAAAAACTTTGAATTACTCTGATTTTCTTTTCAAGCACAAAAGTATTATTTAATATTGAGCAGTTTGTTACTGCAAAATAGCAATTCTTTTTCAAGCACATTTTTTCAACAAAACTCGACTTTTATGTGTGTTATTAGCTCTTTTGAACACATAACACTCTCATTCCGACGGTTTAAACTACACACATTAAAAACACTCGTTTATTAGAAAAGTGTATGCATTATCTTTCAAACAAACCCATTCAATGCATATTCCTAATCCCATCACATTTACTTCGTGCCTTATGGGTAATAACATCGATCATCTCCTGAATTGATCTTTATTGGTAGCCATCGAGATACAAATCTGAAAACTCTAAACATAGCCTTCTTCATTATTTCGATACTCAGAGTGGCAACATTAGAATAATTTACGGACTCATTTGACATTTTAGCGGAGATTCTTCATGCGATTGTCTTTTATTTCCAGTTCCACGAAGACACCTTATCCCCTATCTTCATCTATGATGAATGAGTGGATTAATTTGATAGGAAATATTCAAAAATGTGTTACTAGATTATGTAATAAATAGAGATACGATGTCAAAATTTGCCTGGAAATAAATGTTAGATGGATTCGCATGCAGTTCTATGAAAAGCTCATTTAGTTTAATACAGGCAGTTGTGTCGCAATGATCGGGGGGGGGGGGAGATTTTTTTTTCTGAAAACAAATGAAATAAGTATGTGAGGACATCTATCGTGGAAACCTAAGCACAAATTTCAAAAAATAATTGCAGATATGTATTTTACAATACCAGGCAACCTCTTTTTCAATGCAGATAAACTGAAAATATAAACAAATAAATAAAATAAGCAACCAAACAAACAAATAAAACAAATACAATAAATAAATAGAATGAATGAATAAAATAAATAAATAAATAAATGAAAAAAATAAATAAAATAAAAATAAATACAATAAATAAATAAAATAAAAATAAATACAATAAATAAATAAAATAAATGAATTAAATAAATAAATAAATGAAATAAATAAAAATAAAAATAAATAAAAATAAATATCCAGTCTCTATCTCCTTGAATCCATGAATTTTGACGCCTTGAAATCAAACTATGTTCTTTGCAATTACAAATTGCAATAGAACCTTACTCGTTGGGTTTCTTATTTCTGCAAATGGATTGAAATGGCAATAGAAACGAGAGTATCATAATTGGTGATTTTCCAGATTAGGTGATACAAAGCATATCCATAAAAAACAATCACAATAAAAACGAGATAATTGGGGTGTGGCAACAAACATATGTTTATTATGGCCAAAAAGTTATATTTAGAGCGGAGACCATTGTGGTTTTTTTTAATTTCTTCTCAGTCTTAATTGATGATCACGGGACGCGGGAGCGCCCCGCCTCGCCAAGAAAACCAAATACAAGCCGCCAAGAAATTTCCGTCGCCAAGAAAAATGTAAAAGAGCGACCAAAGGACTGATTACGCGAGTAACCAAACCGGGGTTTTCACCCCTCTGTATCTCAGCCCCATAAAGATCCCTGGAGTTCATCTTTGGTATACTCAATCTCTAGCGGCCCCTGACGGCACATACTAAAGCAAAACATCCAGGACCCTCAGGGGGAGGGGTGATAAATGTTAAAAAAATCGCTACTTTTCGCACTTTTTAAAAATTGTTTGACAGGGGTCCAGACTGAACGGTAACTCGGATTGAGCTCTCATTTTGCACCCACATTTATTTTGTCCCAAAGCTCGGCATGGGGGTTTTTTCGACCCCCAACCCCTCCCCCCTCGTTTTTATTTTCCGTATCTTTTCTCCCCGGGGATCTTAAGTGTTGATTTTTGGTGTGAATATTCTCGATGAGACATTAAGGACGTATACCAAAATTTACCCCCCCCCCGGGGGTAAACGCAGGCCGGAGTTATTAATGCCTAAAAATTTGTCCGATTTCTATCAACTAGTTCTGTTTAACGTCTGAACATTTATTCAAGCGATTGGAAACTGTTGTCATTGTTGGGCGACGAGGAAAGTAAAGTCAATTATTTAAAATTTCATCTATTGCCAGTTTCTATTTGTTAACAAATAAAATATTCGTAATTGATTTTATTGCATAAAGCTTTTAAAAAGGGTCTTCAATTTAGTTTATTTTGATATGAGTTCGGCAGTTTTTTAATCGGATTAATTCAATCGTAGTTCTTGTTAGCAACTGGCTTTGTTTTGTGTCTGTTTGGGTGGTACATTGTGATTGATTTCAAACTTATCCTCGACTGAAGTAGAGCCTTGAACTTATGCGCTAAATGTATGCCTCCAAGAAAGCCATATGTCCGCTGCCAAGAAAAATGTTTAAGTGGGGGAAAAAAACTGATAAAGTAATACAACAACAGCACGAAACGTCCGATGGACGTTCAATTATGTCCTGATGGACGTTCAAACGTCCAAAAGTCGTCTTTTGACGTCGTGGAACGTCCATCGAACGTTTGGTGCTGTTGGGGAATATTATTGCAAAAAGATGTGATATCCCCCCAAAAGTTATGATATCGAGTTTTCCCGCCAAGTTTGTGCCAAACTACTCCTCGCCTGTATGGATGGTTCGTTTAAATTGTTTTCAGTTCCGTTATGCTTGAAGTTTTGTAAAGTGAGGTGGTTGCTCGATGAGTAAAAACTTCCCGCCTGGCAGGACTGAAAACAATTTAAACGAACTATCCAAACAGGAGAGAAGTAGTTTGGCACAAACTTGGCGGGAAAACTCGATATCATAACTTTTTAAGGCTGAGTGTTTAAGGTTTTCTTGGCGGGGGATGTTTTTACAACAGAGTTGTTTTTGGGGAGATAACACTAGTCGACAAATTTTCACTTTTTTTCCCTAACAAAGATGAAATTAACTGTTTTTAACTAATTTTGCAGTGTAGAATTCAAAAATAATAGTAAAAAAGCTGCAGCACGTACAGTTTTTTTGTTATGAATTTCTAAAAAGTACTGAACATAACTGAAAAAACAGATAAAACACACCATTTTTCAAGACGAAAGAATCGTAATATTAACTCCAAACTTTTTTTGAAGTTTCAAGAGAGACTTAAAGTTTAAAATCATGACCACTAATAGCAAAGAAGGGGTTCTTAGGGGGTGTACCCCCTAAAAATGAGCAAAAAATCAACAAAAATGATCTTTTAATTCTTGTTCTTTTTAAATGACGTTTTAAAAAAAAATTCGATGTAAAATCAGAGGATAGGACCCCCTCCTATGATTCCTACGTCCGAAAAAATTTTCGCGCTGTAAAAAATAAAAAAAATTAAAAACCGATTTTATGACTGTCGCACGCTAAATACGAGACACATCGCAGGTCTTCAGAATGGTTGCGTATTCTTTCTGGTTCTTATGTAAAATTATCTCCAAAATCCAAATATAGCCCCTTTCCTCTCCATCACTCTCCACTTTTTGCCGAAAGCCTCCCCCCCCGCCCCCTCTGATACTGCGTGATACTGATGAAGCGTGTGTCAGTCTTAAGATCTTTTTTTTTTCTTTTTTTTTTTTAAATTTTATTTTACAGCGCGAAAATTTTTTTGGGCATAGGAATAATAGAAGGGGGTCTTATACTCTGATTTTACACCAGAAAAAAAATTTAAAACGTCATATTAAAGAAACCAGAATAAAAAGATACTTTTTCATGATTTTTTGCATATTTTGAGGGGATATACTCCCCTCGTCCCCCCTTTTTGTTATCGGTGGTCATGATTTCGGAGTTTGAGTCTCCCTTCACCTCCAAAAAAATTTAGGATTCAATATTTTGCTCCTTTTCCCTCCAAAAATAGGCTTTTGGTGTGAAAATCATAAAAAATAGTAAAAAATTATTTTTTTTATTACGGAAAATTGAGACGTGGTGGGACTTTTTTACTTGCAGGTATTTAAATAACTATATGAATACGTAATAAAAATAATAATTTGGTTGTTGTTAGTGAACCACTGTCGACCAGTGTAATTAGTTATACGGAGAATTCGTACGCAGATGAAATTTCGCGAATCAAGGTCACCTATACTGGTGTTTTTCCTGCAAAAACGTGATTTTGCACAAGTCCGTTTTTCAATGACAAATATGTTTGAGTTAGTCCTTGAATGAACGTTATTCGCAGACGATTTGTAACCACGACGACGAGAATTAGTCGCTCTAAAAGAAACATTAAAACTAACAAACTAGCTTTATTTTCGCCGCCATAGCAATCTGAAATATCATAGGATCATCAAGCTCTGTCGAGTGAGCTGAATAAGTAAATTGTGATTGCTTAAAAATTCCATATTAAAAGAATTTAACGACTCAGAGTTTCATTTTAAAGATTCAAAAACTAATTCGAACTTATTGTTCGAATGTAACATTAAACAATATACAAAAGTAAAATACCCTAACGGTAACCGAAACACAACAGCGTAATAAAATTAACCATTTTACTGATCACTTTATTAAAGGATAGTTTAGAATAATTAATTTTATTCCGCTGTTAAATATTCGCTGCCGTTTAGCCTCAACTTAATTTTTATTCCCCATCTGTGGATATTTAATTTATCTAAAATCTTATTCAAAGTTTCCATTTCAATCCGAAACAAACTTTTCTTTAAACTTTACCCTTTCAGAAAAAGCGAAGAGTTATCGTTTTCCTGATACAAGAACAAAGAATAGATTTTAAATATTAGTGCTTCCTTCCGATTTGAGATTGCAATTTGATTTGCGGAATAAATAGAATGGTAGTTTTGTGGGGAAAAAATGAATCAGAAATATGGAGGATATACTCTGCAAGGCTAAAAATTCGTTGTAAAGAATTTTTTTATGTTTGCAAAGAATAAGATGATTTTTATGTTTGCAAAGA
The DNA here is from genome assembly GCA_038373865.1 of Uloborus plumipes. NCBI lineage: Eukaryota > Metazoa > Arthropoda > Arachnida > Araneae > Uloboridae > Uloborus > Uloborus plumipes. The sequence continues at coordinate 29,687 of JAXGGA010006732.1, forward strand.
TTTGATCACAATTATTTAGCGGCATCGGAGGAGCGCAAGTGCCATCCTTTGCATGCATGCGGCAATCGTTTTAGCCCTCTCCTGAAAAGTGACGAAAATGGACTTACATTAGTCTGGTTCTGAGATACAGAAATAACTCTGAAAGAAAAAAAAACATGATTCAGATCATGGAATTTTGTATCCATTAAGTGATAAGACTAGGGATGCACCGACAAGCAAATTGGTCGATTACTGATTACCGATTAATCGGCTGTTGATAATCAGCCGATTAATGATAATTTTGATTGTTTCCTTCTACCAATTTTACCATCACTGATTTTTCTCTCTTATACAATTCCAAGTTTAGAAATAGTAAGTAATTTATTTCTGAGAGAAGATTTTTTTCACAAAATATTTGTCAAATTTCTTAGAACCAATTTTCATATTATTGTCAACAATATTATTAACACATTGTTAAATATTTAAAAAAAAGGGGGGGAGGGGGAGTCTGTGGTGAGCACTCCAATTTAGGAGTACTGTCAATCCATATTTTCTAATAATTAGTAGCACTTTAATTCAATACTTATATTCCTTGAAAATTAGAGGTTATCTAAAAGCACTGTGCTAAGGAGAAAACTATCGCCACATGAAAAATGTGTAGCAACATTGTCTGTGTTTGTATATCTATTCAAAGTAGGAGACTTAATTTAAAAAAAAACTTTATATCAACTGTGAGGATTATTATTACTGTTAATAAAATTATTCATCATAGTTTCTTAGTGAAGGTATACTTTAAAGAATAATAATTGAAAAATATATTTTCTGCCGATTAATCGGCCCGATTTTGCCGATTATTAATAATTGGTAAAGTGGCCGATTATGGCCGATTAATCGGTACTGCCGAGTAATCGGTGCATCCCTAGATAAGACTATATCTTTTCTGTTTTTTTCCTATCCCCACCCCCCTCCCGGTATAAATCGGTTTTTAGAGAGTTAAATTGATCATCCTACCAACCATTCAACGAGAACAATACAATTCTAATACCAATATAATTCGTTAGATAAACGTCTAAAGCAACAAGCACAGAATATAAGTAATTAATCTTGGAATTTCTCCACTTGTCTGTACGATCAATTGCCTCCTTACAGTTACTTAAAAATCGTTCTTAAAAACGCTTTTATACAGTCTATTCTTTGAAATAGTTTAATTAATACCCATTTTCTAAGCAAAACTGAAAGGCAATTAAGCTGTTAATTTTTACAACCGCTTTGTTACACTATAATTACATTCCACTATTCAAAGCTAATCTCTGGATTGTTAAGCCGAATGAACGGAAGTGAAGAGAAGGGATTGCGCAGAAGTTCGGGATTTCACCTGTAACTTGTTTCGCAGGTCTTAAGGGATTCCTTTAAAAGGGCGGCCCGATAAACCTTTAATCTGATCGGATTAAGGATTCTATTTCGGACCAACCATTAGAATTTTCTTCATTGTTTTTGGCTTCATTGGCGTGGATTTCATTTATAAACAACGTATTTTGAGCTTTGTCTTCTTGAAATGTGCTTAAATTTAATTAATATGGAAATAAAAGAACGATTTCTGAGTAAAGTCGCGTATGCATGAACAAATAACATTTAACAATAATTCGTAACATTCATTGTTGTTGGAAAAGAATTTTTCTTCTTTCGGGCTTGGTGAAAATATTTTTAGGAAAAATTATTAAAAAATATAGGTAGGGTATATTGTTGTTGCCGTGCGTATACTGCGCGCAATGAAGATTTGGTGTAATTAGAAAATAATTTTTCCTCTCCCTAGTTTCTCAGAAGTTGATTTTAGAAAAAATAAAATTAACTATAAGTAGTACATGCATGTTACCGTAAGAGATATGAGGAATTATTTCATTAGGAAAATAATTTTCTCTATCCAGATTTTGCAAAAGTTTAACAAAAACTATCAAATATATTATACGCAGGGTATATTTGTTACGCAGGGGTCCCCAATCGGCATGAGGGGGGGGGGGGGCGTCATGGCAGAGACTGCGCCACTGAAATTTTCAGGGGTGCGTTTCTAGACGTATTTTTCTGTTTGTTAGTGGATGGCTCTCGCTCTTGAGAAAGGGGTAGGGGAGGGATGCTATTGCTCTAAATGTGGTATCCCTGGCTTACCGCACAAGTACTGCGAGCCATGAAAAGCGGTGTCATTGTAAATAAGCTTTTGTTCTTTCAAATTTTGCAGAAATTATTTTTTTGCAAAAATCATTAAATAAATTATAGGTAAGGTTTTGCCGATATTATACACGTGAGATGAAAAAGATGACATTGGAAAACAACTTTTCTTCTTCCAGCTTCTTCAAGATAGGGCATTAATGGGTTGATAATGCTGTACCTCAGAACCATAACGACGTAAGTCCAAAAATGGCCATTTTCACTTTTTTGCTGCATTGTATGTAGAACCTTATTCTGCATTGACCCATGAAAACGGTATTCTATAAAACAAATTTCTTCACAATTATTTAGCAGCGTTTAAAGAGCGCAAGTTCCATCTTTTGCCTGCATCCAACAATCGATTTCGCCCTCAACTGAAAAGTGACGAAAATGGACTTACGTTAGTCTGGTTCTGAGGTGTAGAATTGTGTGTGTTAGGTAGGGTTGTGTAATTGTAGTTGTTGCCGTATGAGAAGAAAATAATTTTTTCTTCTTCCTGTAACCTGTAAACCTCTTACCATTGAGAATCTGCTTCAAGCCTGTCACCCGTGAAATGAGGCTACTTCAGTTAGCGCATTAAAAAGGTTTTACATGTTATCCATATTCCTTTATTCAGACATAAATTATCACGAATAGTGAAATGAGATGTTATATCAGGACTTTAAAAAACATACAATTATGAAAAACTGAACTTTCCTTTTCTGGATATGTCTTGCAACTTGCAACAGATGAAACTAGCTGTCGTGGCCGTCACGAAACTTTCTTCTATATCTATCTTATGAATTCCGGTTACAAAATAAAATACGTACTCGCCCAAGCAATTGGAGACAGCTACAATTTCCCAATTATCGTAATAGCCCTGCAAATGCAGAATCAATGAGCGAAATTGGAAATCATTGCAAAAGCCTTGTTTAGATTAATTGCAAACATTTTATTTGTTAGTAAAAAGAAATTGGCAACAGTTAAAAATTTCAAATCATTGAAAGTTTTCAGCTGTTTTGATAATTAAATAGCGTGAAAGCGATTTTTTAATGAATTAATTTTTCGCATTGTTGACTAAGCGCAAAAATCACCCCACCCTCCCCCTGGGGCGATTGGCGCCAAAATTTAATCGATGCTTGCTTCCATATTGGGTTAGTGTTATTCCAAATTTCATTCAAATCGCAGCAATATTTCCCGAGATACAGTAGGTGCAATGACAAAATAAGCACTTTTGATTGCTCCACCCCCATTTGAGATATTGACACACAAATTGAATCAGCACCTGTACTCAATAGGGTCTACCTATGGACCAATTTTCGTTTGATTTCGCCGGTTACTTCCTGAGATATAGCAGTCACCCTCGTGCAGAACACGTGCGATTGCTCCACCCCCCTTCGAGATATTGACAAACAAATTGAATCAGCGATTGTACTCAATAGGGTCTACCTATGGACCAATTTTCGTTTGATTCCGCCTGTTACTTCCTGAGATATAGCAATCACCCCCGCGCAGAACACGTGCGATTTCTCCACCCCCTTCAAGATACTGACACACAAATTGAATCAGCACCTGTACTCTATAGGATCTATCTATGGACCAATTTTCGTTTGATTCCGCTTGTTACTTCCTGAGATATAGCAATCACCCCCGCGCAGAACACGTGCGATTGCTCCACCCCCCTTCGAGATATTGACACGCAAATTAAATCAGCACCTGTACTTGGTAGGGTCTACCTATGGACCAATTTTCGTTTGATTCCGCCGGTTACTTCCTGAGATATAGCACTCACCCACGCGCAGAACACGTGCGATTGCTCCACCCCCCTTCGAGATATTGACACGCAAATTGAATCAGCACCTGTACTCAGTAGGGTCTATCTATGGACCAATTTTCGTTTTATTCCGCCGGTTACTTCCTGAGATATAGCAATCACCCACGCGCAGAACACGTGCGATTGCTCCACCCCCCTTGGAGGAATTCGCTAAACAAAGTCAGGTGCACCAGTTCACATGGTGGTGCATATGTGAAAAAATTTTTGTTCGATTTCATGCAGTAGTTTTTGCTCTAGCGCGGCCACAAAAACTGGTCACACACATACAGACTCACACACAGACAGACAGACACACACACACACACACACACACACACACACACACACACACACACAGACAGACATTTTCCAAAAATGGTCGAAATGGACTCAGCGCACCTCAAAACGTGCAAATCCGTCAAAATTCGACATTCGAAAATTTTTACGAAACCAATACTTTCTTCTATATAATAGATATAGAAGAAAGTAAAAATAGTTTCATACTCAATGAAATGTCAAGCCAATGGGTAATCTTCAATTCGAATGAAGGTAACCCGGGTTAAATTTCTCAATGCGAACAGGGCTTAACTGAAGCATAGCACAAGAAATTATTCACGAAACAAGATGTAGTATTACTCGTGCCTTTAAAACGTATTTCGCGCAGAATATTTCTCCCCCTATAATCACTGCAACTGTGACTGAAATAATTTGGATAGAATTTCAAAATAATAGACAAGCTGTACACAATTTATTTTTTTTCTAACATTTTTACAGTAAAAATCCAATAAACAAGAACTTCAGGTAAAATATTTTCTATCATCATTCTTCACGGTTACTTATTCGTTATTTATTCACTTATTTACGTGTTTATATATTTAATTTATTTTGTAATATCTTGTAGCTCTTAATTTGGATATATTATTACTCATATTTCACAAAGTCTTTTGATGGAAGAAAATAAATTTAACTTTATTGTAGGGCAAAAATATTAAAGTTTAAGTTAATTGTCAAGGCACGTTAAAAAAAAAATAATAAATAAAAAACAGTCGCCAAAATAGTCAAAACAAAGCGCTTACCTTTTTGTTAAACAGTACCAACTATATTGCCGCAATTTAAAATAAAATATTTAATTAAATTTTTAAAGAAAAAAAAAGCCATTTAACATGACGAAAATTTATGTTGTAACGAATAATGCTCCGCCAAATAATTTAATAAAGCCATTAAAAAGTGAAATATCCATCAAATGTATTATGTCATTAAAAAGTAATAAAAAGTTCTTGTAAAATTTATTTTTGCCATTGTGAAAGTTCACTGCCAACGCCAATTTCCATGTTATAATGATTCCTCCAAAATCTGTAATACTACACCTCCATAAATATAATTATCATTAATTGAATGTCTTATAATTTACATACACTAAGAGGTTTGTTTAATGTCTTTTAAAGGTATTTACTTGTTGCCAATGACCCCAGGACGGTAATAATTTCATACTCCCTGTAAAGTTAAACCTATGAGAATATTGCATTGGCGATAAACACTGGAACTTTTAAATTTTTAAAATTCAGCTGGCGAAATATTTTACTGTTATTTAAAGACTTGTTTTATTTATTTAGCTCAGAGCCTAGTTTTTTGATTGCTACATTTTTTTACCATTTTAATGGAACTTTTGGAATGATTATGGCGACAACATTTTTGAAAACTTGCCATGAATAAGTTATTGTAGTCTGTGGTGTGTCAGTGTCTGTGGGTTTGTGCGCGCCTATGTGCTAGAGAGTGTTTGCTTGTATGTGTACCAGTGTGTGTGAATGCGTGCAGGGGCGGATACACTGGAGGGTCATTGGATCATGACCCCCCCCCCCCCGTAAATCTTCTGCAATATTATCCATCCAATGTGTTCAAATACTTTATGAATAAAATACAAATGATTGCAATAATCTTTTTGATTCATTAATATTACTTTTAGCAGCAAATATTTTAAATACTACTTCCTTTCATTGCTTGTGAAATTAATTCGTAATGCCTTATCAGCTGCCTTATTCCTGTCCAATTTAGTGCTTCTAATTGACGCCTAAGCAGTTTCAAAAATGTCTCGCTCTCAAAACCCTATATTCGTTAACACGCACCGATTGTGATATTAACATTATTATTAATACAAAAGTTAACTAACTAAATATTAGCTTGATAAGTCTGCACGATTTTATTCCAACTTTTCTCCTAGATTAAAGGATTAAACTAACAACTCCTGAACAACACTTTTCGATTCACAACTAATTTAATCCCTTCGTCCAATAAGAGCACTGAAATAAACAGCCCAGTAATTCGAAAGCCAACAATTTGAAAATGTGCCTCCAAACTTTCTATTTACATATAAATTAAACTGCTACAGTGTTGGTAGCTGCTTGAGGAATCATGATGTACTTTTGCGTCGAATGTTTTGAATTACGGCTTAAATCAAGTTTTAGACAATTCAATATTTACCTACTTTCTTTCATTGTAATTCTATAACTTATTTAAAGGTGTATTAACTTGGAGTCCTTTATAGGAGGATTAAATGAATTTGCTAAATTCATCGCGTTGTATTCATTGAATTTTTTAGAAAAGATTTAAAGTGTTCAAAACTTGTTGTAGAACTTAGTTTTAGATAAAAGAAACGTATGTATGTGTGCCACAATGAGACCTAAATTTAATGAAGATGACATTGACATCTAGGATATCCTTTTAGGATGCGGGGATGTGCTTCATAATCGGTATAATTTTTGATTGTACGTTTTTAAAACATTAATTCAGAAACATTAATCAGAGTTCCTCACGAAACAGTTAGCCCTTCCCAGGAAACAAACCTGGGTGAGCCACTAGAAAAAGCTTTAGTACTCTTCGAAGTGAGTATCAATATTTCTGCAGGCGTATTTTCCACCCTTCGTACGCTCCCTGAAATTCAACAAATAAAACATCCCTCAGATTCCAAGCTCAAAATGTAGCAAATCATTGAGCAGCGTAAATCAAACAAATCTTGTTGTTTGCACGAGCAAGTAGTTATAGAAAGCCGCCAAAAAAATCCGCCAAATAAACTTTTAAATTTGTTTTTCCGGCCAAATCTGTAGCTGTGGTGGAGTTAATACATAAGTACCGACAAATCAATTTCAAAAACTAAATTAGATAGAATTAACTCTCATTGAAAAATTTAATGAATGTTTTCAAAATGTTTTATTTTTAATTCAGCCCTTTCAATGCATCTGTATTATGATTTTTGGCATTAACGGACCCGAAAACCATTGAATCAAGCACTGTATATCCAATACTTTTCATTCTTTTGAGTCTCATCGCTGAAGTGTAGATGTCAAGAGAGGAACAACAAGATGGCAAAAAACACTCCAATGATGGATGATGCATGGATGCTGTCCAATTTTCTGGCGCGAATTCCACAGCCAAAGTCATTTTACTTAGATTCCATCAGTTTGGCCGAAGAAGTAAGTGAAAGTTGAAGTGGTTGGTGATTGAATAGCGGGCGTCTGTGAATTAATTTCGGGGATGAAAATTTCTGATTTTTATTTTTGATCTGGCAATCAATCAAACGAGCTGGGGCTCGCGACGGAAAATATTTTCTTGTGTGTGAAAACTTAATCAGGGTTGGTGGGTGTTCCTTGGTGGCCAGAAATTGAGTTCTAAAGATTTCAGCTATAAGTGAAACATGAAGCATTTCATTTTGGGAATGAAATTTAAGTCATGAAGCATTTCATTTTGGGAATGAAATTTAAGTCATGAAACCAAGTAATGAAAAACCACGAAAGAAAAAAAAAGCAATTACAAGTTCAAAAACAAAAGTATCGAAACTTTAAAATCATTTTTGTATATAAAAGTAGCTTTAAGTATTTTATATATTATTCGTAAGTAGAAAATTGCAGCGCATAACCAACGAGCAGTTAAAATGAAGCAAACATAAGCACTATATATTAATTTTAATTGGATAACAAGTTATTAGCATATATTTTAAAATATAAGATTTCGATGAAAATAGCTGAGAAAATATAATTTTCTGTTGCATTTAACGTTTCGACATTTATAAAATTGCATAGCATAACATATGTCTCCTGTAGTGAGTACTTTAAGCTCTTTGATGAAAGGAAACGATAATTCAATTTGTAGTTTAATGTAAAGCGACGACCTCTATTTTTGTAACCTTTAGTTATATGCAGATTTCTTATTGCAAAAATTATCAAAATAAAATTAGCAGTTAAAATATTAAAAGTTTGAACACTTAGTAGTTGAAAAGAAAAATACGTAGCAAAAAATTACGAAATCTTACTTTTTATACCGCTACCAAATCCCAACATTCATATTTCGGGAATCGCAAGTATATAAAACAATTCGAGCACCAAAATCGACAGTAGTGCGAGCAATATTCACAGAGATATGAAATGTGCCTTTAATGATATCACTTTACACTCGAAATCATATACACATTTTCAGGGACTATATAGCAAGTTAATGACTTTTTTTTTTTTTAATGTACGAGTTTTTGCAGTGCATTACCTTTTTTTTGTGAAGCGCAGTTTATGTTCCACGTCAACACAAAACTATAAATAACTATCTCCAAGGCGACTCGTTCGACTGTACACCGCCTTCGGCGGTGCACTTTGAGGTTTCGCTTCCTTCTTGCCGCGTGCGGAGTTACGGCCTATAACTAATAAACCCACTTTCGCTTGAACCTTTCTAAGGTCTACGCGTGTCTCTAACTTTCCCTCAACGGAAAGAATAGGACAACCATCGTTTCAAGAAACGCGCCAAGTTATTCTACTTCTGTTCGAAACTAGCATTCTGCCAACTTTTTCGTCTTCGAATGAATAGGTAAAGTGGCGAGGAAAGTATTTGTCTCTGTGTGACATGTTCATCTACGAGTCATTTTCTTTAATACTTCCGGGTTGTACGAAGAAGAACCGAAGGAGAAAAAAAAATTTTTTAATTGGTGTATCAGCCAGTTAAAATCGAAGAGTTTAGGTAAATTAGCCTCAATGAAAATGGTGTATCTCTCGATACCTGGTTCGACGGTCAGTTCACTGACATTCAGGAGAAATAAGGATGACATAGATGGACAAATGCACTGGTAGATACATTCAGTTTTTTATATTAGTAGATACATTCGAAGTTCTTCGTTCATTTCCAGATTGCAAATACGCTATGCGAACGAGCATTGTCCATCAAGAATGCTCATCCCAGCGTCACTGTAGGCAGAGAAGAAAGACTGTTCGCAGCCCTTATGGAAGTGGTCAAGGAACTCATGGCATTAGAACCGACAATCGCCGACGATGACGTTGATCTGACAGACAGCATACCAGTTGGTAAGTTCCTCGATTTTTAAATGTGGAGAAATGTTAGATTCGAGGGACGAAAAGTACTCCCTTCGCCCAAACTTCGTTGCGGCATTAGAATGCGTTTGTAGTGTATTGACCTTGCATGTTATTGTTTTGTTTGAACGTTCGTCACAAGTTATACCCTGTGTAAAGAGAGGAGGCGGCTCAAAGTTAAATTAATTTTCCACTCTCCACACTTTTCTCCTGATGGTTGCCATAGTTACGACGCTATGAACTTTTTCCCCACTTAGCTTTTACAACAATGGTTAAATGCAAGCGGTTAAAATTGCTTTGTGCGTAAACTATTATTCTATTGAAAAATAAATGTTAATAAAGCACAACATTTTCTTAGAAATGTTTGCTGTATTAATGCATGACTAGATTTGTTAGAAAACGTTGAGAAATAGCTGAGACATGAGGCTATAAATAAAAGCGTAAGTCTAATTCGATATTAAGCGTAAACGTAATCTAAAGTCTTAAAAACTTCATGTAATCATAATCGTAATTGGTCAATTTGTAATTTATTTTGCTTGTATATACAGGACAGGATATCCCAGTTAAGTGTTTCAGAACTTCTAGGAGGATAGGGGCACTCTAACGATTCGAAATCATAAGCATGGAAGGATCGGAAATGCTTTTCCGACGTGGTGAAAATTGTCTATGCCGGGAGTATTCCAGACTGTTCGGAGCTCCTTGCGCCGAAGACATGAGGTGTGCTGTGCATTGTGGCCCGTGGAAAAAACTTCGAACCCTTACTTTGACCTTTGTAGCTTTTGTTTTAATACATTTATTATTAAAACGATTTTTCACTAACGGTCCCTTTTTTTATGACGCTACATCAATGATTCAGGAAAGCATTTCCGACCCAGCATTGCTTAATGATTTGCAGTCTTTAGGATGCACCCTACCCCTTCTAGAAATTCTGAAACACTTGACTGGGACACTTCACTTCACTCTCCAGGGTCCCCGTACCTACCACAACTCGTGGTTTGACCGGGATGGGGCCCTGAAGAGCGCCCTATTATTTTGATCCAGACCAAGGGCCGAGCAAGCCCTTGGGCCAGCACTTACAGAGGTATCGTTTCACTTGGAGGACTTTGTGACCACGACCCTTTTTTAACGTCGCACAGCCACCATTAGTAACGACGGTGGATCTTTGATCGGCTAGTATCGAGCCCGGGACTCTCCGGTTACGAGTCCAACGCCTTACCGATCGGGCTACCACAGCCCACTTGAATGGGACACCATGTATATTAGCCCGGGAGCTAACTGTTGGAAAACTGCAAATCGTGATAAGAAGATGCCACTTGGTGGGAATGTTGTTTAGGGCTATACATTGAAATTGAGACCCAGAGGCACTTTCAAAAACCTTTTTAATCCAAGATGGCGGCGTTTTTCATAATGGCGGCCTATGCTACTGCTTTTGCAATTTAACTCACACAAAAGATGCTTTTATATCAAATTATGTTTTTCAGGCCAAGGATTTCATTTAGTATGTTGAAAAAAAGCTAAATGTTCATTTTGATGTTTATTTTTTTATTTCTTTTTAAGAATTATTATATTGTTTACGAGAAGACTACATGTAGTATCCAAAATCTTTTAGAAACGTAGCCAAATTGAGACCGAAGAAAATAAACTGGAAAACCTGGTGCGGTGGTAACCTAACCATGCTCAAATTAGTCTCCTAAGAACTCCACACATATCTCCCAGCGGTGCTGCTATTGTTAGAAGCATTCCGAGAAGGCCCGTTTAGTCTGTGGAGGTAGCGACAAAAACAGCCGAAATATTTCACTTCCGGATACCAGTGTGAAATTTGGTACAGAGCTTATGTACATATATATATAAGAACATAAAACCGCCGGGAGACACTTGATCAGGGGTCATGAACTCCCGTGATGACGTCATCAAGATGGCCGCTTTTACAGGTAAATACGTTCGTTTAATTGCTTAAAACTCCATCATAGATTGAAATATTGCAAAACTCAAATGTATCATTTGAAAGCTCTTTAAAAGAGCTATTTGGAAAGATTTAATTTTTCTTTCTGAGGTCGAAGTCCCACCGGTAATGACGTCATTAAAATGGCCGCTTTTACAGGTAAATACGTTTGTTTAACTCCCCCCAAAACTCCATCAAGATTTATATATTTCAAAATTCAAATGTATCATCTGAAAGCGCTTTAAAAGATCTATTTAGAAAGATTTAATTTTTCTTTTTGAGGTCAAGGGCTCACCTGTGATGACGTCATCAAAATGGCCGCTTTTACAGGTAAATGCGCTCGTGTAACTGTTTAAAACTCCATTATAGATTTAAATATTGCAAAACTGAAATATATCATCCGAAAGCGCTTTAAAAGAGCTATTTTATAGTGCTTGGTTTTATTTTCTAAGATAAATAGTTGAAAAGTTATAACAATTTTAAATTGAAAATGTATAACAAACGTATTTACCTGTAAAAGCGGCCATTTTGATGACGCCATCACAGGTGGGCCTTTGACTTCAGAAAAAAAAATTAAATCTTTCTAAATAGCTCTTTTAAAGAGCTTTCAGATGATATAGTTGAGTTTTGAAATATTTAAATCTACGATGGAGTTTCAGGGGGAGTTAAACGAACGTATTTACCTGTAAAAGCGGCCATTTTGATGACGTCATCGCAGGTGGGCCCTTGACCTCAGTAAGAAAAATTAAATATTTTATAAATAGATCTTTTAAAACGCTTTCAGACGATATAGTTGAGTTTTGAAATATTTAAATCCATGATGGAGTTTTAGGGGGAGTTTAACAAATGTATTTACCTGTAAAAGCGGCCATTTTGATGACGTCATTACAGGTGGGACCTTGACCTCAGAAAGAAAAATTAAAACTTTCTAAATAGCTCTTTTAAAGAACTTTCAGATGGTACATTTGAGTTTTGCAATACTTCAATCTATGATAGAGTTTTAAGCAGTTAAACAAACGTATTTACCTGTGAAAGCGGCCATTTTGATGACGTCATCATAGGTGGGCCCTTGACCTTAGAAAGAAAAATTAAATTTTTTTAAATAGCTCTTTTAAAGAGCTTTCAGGTGATATATTTTATTTTTGAAATATTTAAATCTATGATGGAGTTTTAGGTGGAGTTAAACGTATTTACCTGTAAAAGCGGCCATTTTGATGACGTCATTAAAGATGGGACCTTGACCTCAGAGAGAAAAATTAAATCTTTCTAAATAGCTCTTTCAAATGATACATTTGAGTTTTGCAGTATTTCAATCTATGATGGAGTTTTAAGCAATTAAACGAACGTATTTACCTGTAAAAGCGGCCATCTTGATGACGTCATCATGAGAGTTCATGACCCCTGATCAAGTGTCTCCCGGCGGTTTTTTTTTCTTATATATGTACATAAGCTCTGTACCAAATTTCACACTGGTATCCGGAAGTGAAATACAGTGAAGTGACAAAAGTCATGGGATAGCAATATGCAAATTTTCAGATGGCAGTAGCATCGCATAGAACAGGTATAAATGCGCAGTGTTTTTACAGAGCTTTCATTTCTGTTCAAGTTATTCATGTGAAGAGGTTTTAACGTGATGATGACCGCACGACGTGAATTAACAGACTTTGAACGCGGAATGTTAGTTGGAGCTAGACGCATGGGTCATGCCATTTCGGAAATCGTTAGAGAATTCAACATTCCCAGATCCACTGTGTCAAGAGTGTGCCGAGAGTATGAAATTTCAGGCATAACATCCCACCATGGACAGCGCAGTGGTCGACCGCCTGCACTTAAAGATCGAGACCGGCGACGTCTGCAAAGAGTCGTAAATTCTAACAGACAAGCAACACTGCGTCAAATCACCGTAGAAATCAATGTGGGACGTACAATGGACGTGTCTGCTAGAACTGTGCGGAGAAATTTGGATTTCTTGGGCTATTCCAGCAGAAGACCGACTCGAGTACCTTTACTGACAGAACGACATCGCTTGCAGCGACTCTCGTGGGCACGTGAGCATATCGGTTGGTCCCTAGATGAATGGAAAACCGTGGCCTGGTCCGATGAGTCACGATTTCAGCTGGTAAGAGCCGATGGTAGGGTTCGAGTGTGGCGCAGACCCCACGAAGCCATGGACCCAAACTGTCAGCAAGGCACTGTTCAAGCTGGTGGTGGCTCCGTAATGGTGTGGGCTGTTTTTTCATGGCATGGACTTGGTCCTCTAGTGCGACTGGACCGAACATTGACTGAAAATGCTTATGTGCAGCTACTTAGAGATCACTTGCAGCCATTCATGGACTTCATGTACCCAAACAACGATGGGATTTTTATGGATGACAATGCGCCATGTCACCGGGCCACAACTGTTCGCAATTGGTTTGAAGAAAATTCTGGACAATTCCAACGAATGATTTGGCCACCTAGATCGCCCGACATGAATCCCATTGAGCATTTATGGGACACCATCGAGAGGTCTGTTCGTGCCCAAAATCCTGCCCCATCAACGCTTTCACAATTATGGACGTCTATCGAGACAGCATGGCTCAATATTCCTGCAGAAGACTTCCAACGACTTGTTGAGTCCATGCCACGTCGAGTTGTTGCACTTCGCCGGGCAAAAGGAGGGCCGACACGATATTAAGAGGTATCCCATGACTTTTGTCACTTCAGTGTATTTCGGCTGTTTTTGTCGCTAACTCCACAGACTAAACGGGCCTTCTCGGAATGCTTCTAACAATAGCAGCACCGCTGGGAGACGTGTGTGGAGTTCTTAGGAGACTAATTTGAGCATGGTTAGGTTACCACCGCACCAGGTTTCCCAGTTTATTTTCTTCGGTCGCAATTTCGCTAACTTTCTAAAAGATTTTGGATACTACATGTAGTCTTCTCGTAAACAATATAATTCTTAAAAATAAATAAAAAAATAAACATCAAAATAAACATTTAGCTTTTTTTCAACATACTAAATGAAATCCTCGGCCTGAAAAACATATAATTTGACATAAAAACCTCTTTTGTGTGAGTTAAATTGCAAAAGCAGTAGCATAGGCCGCCATTTTGAAAAACGCCGCCATCTTGGATTAAAACGGTTTTTGAAAGTGCCTCTGGGTCTTAATTTCATTGCATAGCCATTAGCAACATTCCTACCAAGTGGCATCTTCTTATCACGATTTGCAGTATTCCATTGATTTTTGACAGTTAGCTCCCGGACTATATATTTTGTTTGTGTTTGAGCTGGAAAAATAACCAGGACTGTTTTCTTCTCGCAACAAACGATGAAATTATTGGAAATGCCAAAATGTGATCCTGACTCAAAATTTACTAAATGGAGCTTTTTTTTTTTATTATTATTAATGCCTTATCAATAAGATGCCTGTTCCTCTGTTTATTTATTGATTTCTTTGATTTCAGAAGTACCCGAAACCGTTCCCGACGAAGTCGCTGGCGACACAAATACCGAAAACCCACCCCGAATCGATTACGAGAGGAAAAATAATGGATTTTTGGAAAACTTACGCAATTTACGAAAAATCCACCGATTTACGTACGTCGATTCTCGTGGCCTGGAGCACCGTCTGAAATGGTCTGCTATCCGAAAAAGGTTCCAACTCTTGGAGAAAGAAGTCCAGCAGTCTGAGATCGGAAAGCGAATTAGGGAATCTGTCGGGCTAACGAAGGAGAGCGATTGCAGTGTCTTCAGCAAAATGAGGAGGAAGTTTTCTGCCTGTTAGGGGTGAAAACTGTCGCGAATGCCAGACATATAACATGTCAATAAACCTTTTTCATTTCAACTGTTTTACGGGAGTTTAAATTTTGTAGTTTCCTTGGTTTTCGGGAGTCATTTTTTTAAAAAAGTTGGACACTTTTGATGTTTTTAATTTTCTCGAAAAGTTCAGGACATGTTTGTAGTGGGGGAATGTGAGGCAAGTCGAACCGATAGATTCGTCATTTTTTAGGCTTCATTAGAGAGTTTACTGCAGTATAGATTTTCCTGTTTAAAACCTTGATGGTTTAATTGTATAGGGTTAGCAGAGATGTAGAAGGGACTTGAGCCCCGGGCACCAGATTTTGGGGGATCTAAACTCACTAAGTATTAGAAAAAAAAAAAAACCCTGAAAGAACTGGGAAAATGAAACAGTCAATTTCAAGTGATTAAATTCAAATGTTTTACTACTAAATAAAACCCCTTTGTTATTTAGATTAATTGATGACTGCTTAAATTCAGCGATATGCAAATGTACTTTAACCTTTAATTAAATCTCTGGCTTTCTTCTTTTCCAGGATTTTTTCTGCTGTAGTGAAGAGTCTTCCTACAATAAATTGCTATTTTTTTTCTTTTTATACTTCCATTAAATTTTTTAGGCTTAATTTCTACACTAATAGTTAAAGTTAACCAAGTTACTCTTTCAAGCTCTTTCTTTCGACTTTCTTTTCTTAAACAACGTTAACTTTGTTTTACTAAAACAGTGTTACTTTTCGTTTCGTTTTATTAAGTCGGTGTGGTTACTTCTCTGTTAATTACGAATCCCCAGGTGCTAATTTAGCTCCAAATAAACTTAAAAGAGCTTTAGAAACATGCATAAATAATCTTTTAATCTTTTAAGCATTTTTCAAAAATAATTTAAATTTTTGGTGCAAAATATAACCTTGTTTTTTCTTCACTAATGATAAACAATTGATGTCATTTTCATCCTTTCAGTTTGCTCCCAAGTTGTAGTTAGTATCTGGTTTTTCATTTTTTACCCTCTCCCTTCTTTTACTTCCTCCATGTCTATGCAGGAGAAATATTGGATTCGTGAAAATGTTTGATTTTCTAATTTTGACGGATTTACACTTTTTAAGGAGGGCCCGACTGCATCTTGACAAAACTTGAAAATTATCAGCCTGTATGTGCGCGAGCAACCGTTTTTTTTTTTTTTTTGCTCTAGCTCAGAAACTACTTTATGAAATAGATCAATATTTGGCACACAAATGTACTCCATGTGAATCGGTGCCCATTAGCTTTTGGCGTCAATTCCTGCAAAAAATGGCAGAGCAATCAAACGTTTTCTTCGTTATGCGTCACTGTTATATCCAGGGCCTAATTACTAAATGTACCAACTAGGCCATAGCCTAGGACCTTTGCTTCTTAGAGGGCATCCAAATGGATGAAATTATTTTAAACAACGGCTAAAATTGTAAGATTTGACTACAAAATGAGGGGGGCAAAAAAGCGTTTAACCAAATCTTCACTAGATAGCGTCTTATACAGGCTGTTTCATTTGATCAAAATCCTTGGGATAAAAACGGTGGTAATTGTCCAATGACATCAATCGAATTTTATGGTAACCATCATTATATACAAATCAAATAATAAAAGACAAAATTAAAGGTTAATTTGTTGGCGACAATTTACAATTTGGTATTCAATTCCATTTTAGTATATTTTAACGTTATTTAATAGATTGTTTAATTTGTTGATTTATTCTGCATTTTAACGGCTCATTTTAATTAGTTAGCGAATTATTTTTAATTTTAATTGATTCTAATTATTAATTAACTATGAAACGACACTGGCACCGCAGAGCGATAAATGGCGAATCTATTCTCTAAGCGAGCCAATACTACCAACGGGTTGCCATAGAACTTTTTAAAATTCAGTCCACAGTGCGCCAAGCGCCATGATACAGTTGGTCGTCGTAATATTGTAGTTTTGTTCATTACTTTCTTCTATATCTAATATATAGAAGAAAGTATTGGTTTCGTGAAAATTTTCGAATGTCGAATTTTGACGGATTTGCACGTTTTGAGGTGCGCTGAGTCCATTTCGACCATTTTTGGAAAATGTCTGTCTGTCTGTCTGTCTGTGTGTGTGTGAGTCTGTATGTGTGTGACCAGTTTTTGTGGCCGCGCTAGAGCAAAAACTACTGAATGAAATCAAACAAAAATTTTTGCACATATGTACCACCATGTGAACTGGTGCACCTGACTTTTTTTAGCGAATTCCTCCAAGGGGGGTGGAGCAATCGCACGTGTTCTGCGCGGGGGTGATTGCTATATCTCAGGAAGTAACCGGCGGAATCAAACGAAAATTGGTCCATAGGTAGACCCTACTGAATACAGGTGCTGATTCAATTTGTTTGTCAATATCTCCAAGGGGGGTGGAGCAATCGCACGTGTTCTGCGCGGGGGTGATTGCTATATCTCAGGAAGTAACCGGCGGAATCAAACGAAAATTGGTCCATAGGTAGACCCTACTGAGTACAGGTGCTGATTCAATTTGTTTGTCAATATCTCGAAGGGGGGTGGAGCAATCGCACGTGTTCTGCGCGGGGGTGACTGCTATATCTAAGGAAGTAACCGGCGGAATCAAACGAAAATTGGTCCATAGGTAGACCCTATTGAGTACAGGTGCTGATTCAATTTGTGTGTCAATATCTCAAAGGGGGTGGAGCAATCAAAAGTGCTTATTTTGTCATTGCACCTACTGTATCTCGGGAAATATTGCTGCGATTTGAATGAAATTTGGAATAACACTAACCCAATATGGAAGCAAGCATCGATTAAATTTTGGCGCCAATCGCCCCAGGGGGAGGGTGGGGTGATTTTTGCGCTTAGTCAACAATGCGAAAAATTGATTCATTAAAAAATCGCTTTCACGCTATTTAATTATCAAAACAGCTGAAAACTTTCAATGATTTGAAATTTTTAACTGTTGCCAATTTCTTTTTACTAACAAATAAAATGTTTGCAATTAATCTAAACAAGGCTTTTGCAATGATTTCCAATTTCGCTCATTGATTCTGCATTTGCAGGGTTATTACGATAATTGGGAAATTGTAGCTGTCTCCAATTACTCGGGCGAGTACGTATTTTATTTTGTAACCAGAATTCATAACATAGATATAGAAGAAAGTTTCGTGACGGCCACGACAGCTAGTTTTTTTTTCGTACTTGTATTGCTCTTTAGTACCAAGCGATTATATATGTTCATTTCGTTGTTACTAAAAAAATTAATATGTTTTGTTGTCAATCGTCTTTCTCTTGAACACCATTGCTTCATTACAGTACTTTTCATTCTGGGGCATCAAAATGAAATATCCCGACGATTAGATTCGCCATTTATCGCTCTGATGCGTCAACGCTATCAAAATGAACATCTGAGCTTTTGCGTAGTAATTAAGATCGTGTGAGCAACAATAATGAAACAAAATAGTAAATAGAACAATATTATTTCATGGCTACATTTTTTATTCATCGTCTGCGAATTTAAGCGTATATTTTATTAATGCAAAGATGTCAAAATTGAACGCCATTGCTATATGTTGCTAATTCGAAGAAAGTAAACAGATGAATGAATGTCGTATGACTGAATCATGAGTTGTGACCAACTTTACCTGAAAAGGGAATTTATTTCCCCTTAAAAGCAGCACTAATAAGGCCTTTGGCATCAATTCACTCTGTACTCCACTTCAGTTAACTATATCAATATTTTTTAACCCTTAAAGATAGAATAAACATCACTTTTTACAGCAGAAACAATATGCTAGTAAATGTAAACAAGCATTTGGGTGGTGATTGTTCAGCGCTCTCTAGCTGGCAAATCTTCACCATTGATGTTTTGAGTAATGATACAGCCTGTATAAAACTCTATCTCTAGTGAAGCCTTGGTTTAACACAGGGCCTCCTAATATCTTAAACAGGCCCTTTCTTTATCTCAAGAAGTAAAGCGGAAGAAGTAAAGCGAAATCAAACATTGGTCCTCAAAAATGTGAAAATGTGGATTCGATTTTGGTGCCAATAGTTTAAAGGGGAGTGGAGCAATCAAAACCTGATCAATTCAGAGAATGACATATAGAGAACTCCTTATCTAATGGATGTTTTGAAAAACATTTCAACTAGGCCAACACGCTCCTATAGCCAACTAGTCCCGGTCTACCCTATTGCATAGACGAAAAAAATTCTTATAGTTTCCACTTTTCATACTCGTTTCCAAAATGTATCTTCAATAAAAATATTTTTGAAAAAAAATTGAATCGATTTCGAAACTTCAATTGGTAATTGCTCTAAAAAGTAAAAAATAATTTTACACTTTGAACACCATCGACACTACTTCAGAAATAGGGTGATGTTTCCATTACGAAACTTCACCTAATTTTTTCGAGTAAATGCTCCATGAAATAAACTACCTAAAAAAAGAAAGAAAGAAACTATCAATGCGTCTGAAGTTTAAAATTATTAACAATAAAAGATCATCCCTGTTATTCTCTGGTATTCATTTGTGTGCTAGTTTAATCAAAGCTATTTAAATATTAACGGCTTTTCCACTAGTTTATATTTCAAAGCAATATGAGCTACTCGCGTAGAAATACTTTGTACGTTGCCCGTTATCAGTTATCAGATTAGATGAAAATGAAAGCATCATAGAGAAATGTATTTCATTATGTGCTCCAGGAGAGCCTTCATTCAAAGTCGCTATTACGATTTATATTTCTCTCTATTTTTGCAGGATCCCATTATCAAACCCAGACCATGGGACCAACTGGAATGTATACCCTTTCAAACAAAAAAGAATTTTTGAAATAGAACCACGCGTCTTTGAGTAATCTTATAACATACATAAAAAAAATCTCCGACGAATTGTATAACCTCCCCCTTTCTTGAAGTCGGTTAAAAAGAAAAACAACTGCTCTCGTCATTCACAGTTCCCTCTTCAGATTTTCCTGAAAACCAAAGAAGCAGAAACGAGACCGGAATCCATAATTAAGTCACAGTACTTTCTTCCCGTTGAAAATTTGCAACAGAGAGAAAAGTAAATTCAAGAATTTGCAATGCATTTTTAATTAAACAAAGTAATGACATTTGCGGAAAGGAAAATGAAGAAAAAAGCAAAAGAGAATTAATTGCATTTACCAAAGTGATCCACAAAGAAATTCTAGGTAAGAAATTTAAAAGAAATTCAGAGAAGAAGAAAGCTATTGTAAACTAGTTTCTTGCCAGTTAGAGAATCCATGAAAAGGAGCTGGGAAAGAATTATTCAATTAAAAGGCTTCCATATAGATCTGCATATGAATGGAGTCATAGAGGGTGCGTCGATCAAGTTATTGTTTCAAAGCCTTTTTACTGCCACAGTCTCTTTAAAAATAAAATTATATATGTTAATAGACTTGCCATGGCCTTGACCTTCCATAGCAAAACTTTTAAGTGAAAAACGTGTAAACCGTAACATAAAAAAAACAGTAGGGGACAGGACTGGGCGATATATCGATATTTCGTCAAATATCGATGCACATTACCAATGAAATTTGCCAAAGCGATTCAAAATAAGCAACTTAGAAGAAATTCAGAGAAAAAAGTTAAATTAAACTAGACCCCTGCCGATAAAAGAAACCATGGAAAAGAGTTATTCTATTAAAATACTTCGTCTGGATAAATCTGCATATGAACGAAATTAATGGAGGGGGCGTTGATTAAGTTATCGTTTTAAAACCTTTTTACCGTCTCTTTAGGAGTAAAATAATATACGTAAACAGTCTTGTCGTGCCCTTGACTCCTGCTATAGCAAAACCGTAACATAAACAGTAGGGGATAGGGCTGGGCCATATACCGATATTTCGTCAAAATCGATGTATATTACCAATGCCATTTGCCAAAGCGATCCAAAATAAGAGACTTAGAAGAAATTCAGAGAAAAAAGTTAGAGTTAACTAGACCCCTGCCATTAAAAGAGTCCATGGAAAGAAGCAGAGAAAAAGTTGTTCAATATTAAAATGCTTCATCCAAATAAATCTGCATATGAATATGAATGAATTGATGCAGGTCGTGATTAAGTTATCGTTTCAAAACCTTTTTTAGTGTTGCGATCTCCCTAAATGCTAAATAATAATACGTAAACAGCCTTCCCTTTCCCTTGTCTACTCCAGTAGAAAAAATTTTAAGTGAAAAACAAGCATACCGAAACGTAACTGTAGTGGAAGCCGAATATGGATGATACACTTTTTACATTTCGATTTTTTAAATGCTTACTACTAATATTACGAACCAAAGTGAAATTTCAGATAATACTATTGCTAGTATCCTATCAAAAATGATTTAATACTTTTGGAGACATAGTTTTTGCCGAATGTAAAAAACTTTTAAAAATGGTTTGTTGGTCAAGTTTAGGGCCGTATTTAACCTATTGGAGGGTTGGGCACATTAGGATAATGAGGGTCACTATGATCTCGACGGAGCAATAATTTTGTTAGAATAGAAAAAAAAAGTACCTAAAGGTGGTTTGAGATTTATTTTTCTTTATTTACGATTACATTAAATGACAATTTAGCTATATTTTATTGTACGCCACTTGTTTTTGGTGTTGAGCTAAGTCTGTAGCTGGAATTCGGGGCCCCTATCTATTGAGGGGACCTGGGCCACAATGCCCATTGCAAAAGAGGCGCCTGGTCAAGTTGATACTCAAATGAATTAGTTGTAATGATGGAATTAAATTAACTATTTAGAGCTGTTTTTAAAGAAGATTGTTGCAAAATATTTGAAGTTTTAATATTTTCCTCAAAACCAGTGAAGGAAAAAAAAAACTTTAAAATGTTTTTTTTTAATCAATAAACAAAAAGTTCTTCTCAATAGATAGCGCCAGTTGTTTCTCGGATTCAAAAACCGTTTTTTTTTTCTGTGTAAATTTACGAAAAACTGCAAATATGTTAATGTTTTGTATATTTTTTCGCTAATAGGTGTATGTGTGTGTGTGTGTGTTTTAATGATTCCTTACTTATGAAATTTGAGGTGCTATGAAAGAAGTTTTGGCATATTGGCAAAAAAAAAAAAAAAAAAACACCCAACCTTGAGACCTTCTATACGAAACAAATGAGAAATACGAGAGCATTGAAATGAAACTTCTCCTAAAACGAAACCGTTTATTACTGTAGTTACAAAAACCTTTTCCACGAGTGAAAACTATTTCAAAAATAAAAAATGCTAGTACTTCAACCATTTCCTTAAGAATGTATTAGAGACTGGAACAGCAACTAAAAGCATAATTAACAACCACAGTATTTCTCTTCAGCACCATGTAAAATAGTTTCAAAAAATAAAAGTAAAAACAGAGACGCTTTTGAAACCAAACGAAAGTAATGCTACTTTAACAAAAGCCGAGAAGATGCAAGTGAAAGTTAATTGACTTTAGTTAAGCTATCAGCACAAACATTTTGATTAGGAAACTTAAATGAAAAGCTAAAAGGAGGAACACCTTTTAAAAGCAAGAATTTTTTAAAAGAGACATCGCCAAGAGTGAAAAAATCCGAGGAAAAGAGCACTGTAAAGGGCATTTAATTAAAAAGCTAACATTTGCATATCAATGGGCTCATGAGCCCCGTCCATTAAGTAAACACAGCAATTATCCAACAGAGAATGAAAGTATTTTTCAGTATTGCTCATACCCAGTTACTAGATAACATGTGGGATTTTTTAAAGACAATTTTGTACAGTTGTTTAAGTAACTATGAATCATCTGGGGGGAGGGGGGGACTTTGCACTACTTAATATTGTACAGGACAAGACATTTCAACAATTTTAAATTAGCTGCACACTGTGGTATATAATATACACTGAAGTGACAAAAGTCATGGGATACCTCTTAATATCGTGTCGGCCCTCCTTTTGCCCGGCGAAGTGCAACAACTCGACGTGGCATGGACTCAACAAGTCGTTGGAAGTCTTCTGCAGGAATATTGAGCCATGCTGTCTCGATAGACGTCCATAATTGTGAAAGCGTTGATGGGGCAGGATTTTGGGCACGAACAGACCTCTCGATGGTGTCCCATAAATGCTCAATGGGATTCATGTCGGGCGATCTAGGTGGCCAAATCATTCGTTGGAATTGTCCAGAATTTTCTTCAAACCAATTGCGAACAGTTGTGGCCCGGTGACATGGCGCATTGTCATCCATAAAAATCCCATCGTTGTTTGGGTACATGAAGTCCATGAATGGCTGCAAGTGATCTCCAAGTAGCTGCACATAAGCATTTCCAGTCAATGTTCGGTCCAGTCGCACTAGAGGACCAAGTCCATGCCATGAAAAAACAGCCCACACCATTACGGAGCCACCACCAGCTTGAACAGTGCCTTGCTGACAGTTTGGGTCCATGGCTTCGTGGGGTCTGCGCCACACTCGAACCCTACCATCGGCTCTTACCAGCTGAAATCGTGACTCATCGGACCAGGCCACGGTTTTCCATTCATCTAGGGACCAACCGATATGCTCACGTGCCCACGAGAGTCGCTGCAAGCGATGTCGTTCTGTCAGTAAAGGCACTCGAGTCGGTCTTCTGCTGGAATAGCCCAAGAAATCCAAATTTCTCCGCACAGTTCTAGCAGACACGTCCATTGTACGTCCCACATTGATTTCTACGGTGATTTGACGCAGTGTTGCTTGTCTGTTAGAATTTACGACTCTTTGCAGACGTCGCCGGTCTCGATCTTTAAGTGCAGGCGGTCGACCACTGCGCTGTCCATGGTGGGATGTTATGCCTGAAATTTCATACTCTCGGCACACTCTTGACACAGTGGATCTGGGAATGTTGAATTCTCTAACGATTTCCGAAATGGCATGACCCATGCGTCTAGCTCCAACTAACATTCCGCGTTCAAAGTCTGTTAATTCACGTCGTGCGGTCATCATCACGTTAAAACCTCTTCACATGAATAACTTGAACAGAAATGAAAGCTCTGTAAAAGCACTGCGCATTTATACCTGTTCTATGCGATGCTACTGCCATCTGAAAATTTGCATATTGCTATCCCATGACTTTTGTCACTTCAGTGTATATTAGTCCCCAAGCTGTAATCGTATAATCGAAATCGTAATCGACAAATAATAATCATGTTAGATTACATTTTTTACATAATCTAATCGTTGCTATAATCGTAATTGCGATAAGGCAGAGGACTGTAATCGTAATCGTAATTGTAATCTCCAATTTTTCCTGCTCGTAATTATAATCGTAAGCGGTTACATTTTTTCGTCACTAACTCCAAGCCTGGTAGGGACCAATTAAAAGTTCAAGATGAAGGAATATTCGAGTTATCGAGACTCGACTTTATTTCAAATAAAACAATGTTAATTTTCATTGTAATTTTTTTTTCGCGACCATTTGGACATTGAAAAAAAATAAGAAGAAAACCCTCCTTATCTTCACCTTTAAAAATTCTACAGTATTTTTTTTTTTTTCTGAGTAAAGCTACAATCCCTCTGAAGTAAAATCAAAGACACTTTCACAACATTAAAGCCGTTGTAAGAAGAACAATATTAAATGGATTTTAAACATAATTCTGCTTATGAACAAAAAAAAAAGAGGACGTAAAGCTATTAAGCAAAAGATATAAGATCGATACTTAAGTCATTAAGCCATTGTTTAGAAGTCATAAAGTTTCTGCATCCAGACAAGTATTTATTAATGTTCGAGCAAGTTTTTCGCTTCACCCCAGACACAAAGACTCGGCTAATATCATCAAGAATTTATTTATTTCTGCGGCAGTCATTAGTTAAGAGGTAAATAACATTACCTTTAATTCATCTTCGTTTAGGAATAATGTTGCTAATGAAGATGTTCCCGACGCAAAAAGACAGAGCTCCATAAATAATTCAATAACATTTTTTAATTAGAGCAAGTAATTGCTTTTCCTAAAAGATTTATGTTAGAAATTACTCTGTTAACATCGTGCTAGGTAAGTTCGTTTTTAGCCTACTTTCCCGTTAAAAATAAAAGAAAGACGAAAAAAGTATCAAAAGTAGCTTCATGCATCTAAAAAATATCGCCAAGTCCAAAAAATATCGCCAAGTTAAAAAAATATCGCCAAGTCCAAAAAATATCGCCAAGTTAAAAAAAATAAAAAGGTAAAATGAATATCGAAAAATTAAAAATTTGAAAGTAGGGTATTGAGATGGGGAATTTGTGCGTCGGTCGGTCGGTCGATCGGTCGGTCGGTCTGTCGGTCTGTCTGTCCCCCCCTAATAACTTTTGAATGAACATTCCGATTTGGACAAACTTTTTTTTGTTGGAAAGATCTCGGCGAGTACAGCTCATTCCCATATTTGATTTTTTGATTTGAACAATTTTTGGTTCAACTTTGAGCCGTTCAAAAAACCGGTCCCGCGATACTAACTTTTTAATGAACAGCCCGATTCGAACAAACTTTTTTTTGTTGGAAAGAACTTTTCAAGGGTACTTCATTCCCGTATTTACATTTCCGATTTGAACAATTTTTCGTTCAACATTGAACCGCTCAATCAAGCTGTCACCCCTAATAACTTTTGAATGAACAGTCTGATTTAAACAAACTTTTTATTGTTTGAAGCATCTCGGCAAGGATACTTTATTACCGTATTTAAATTTTCAATTTGAACACTTTTGGTTCAACATTGAACCGTTTAAGCAACCTTTCTCCACCTAATAACTTTTGAGTGAACCGTCCGAATGGAATATTTTTTTTTTTGTTCGAAAGATCTCAGCGAGTGCAGCTCATTCCTATATTTGATTTTTTGATTTCGACAATTTTTGGTTTAACTTTGAACCGTTCAAACAACCGGTCCCGCGATGCTAACTTTTGAGTGAACAATCCGATTTGAACAAACTTTTTTTTGTTCGAAAGATCTTTTCAAGGATACTTCATTCCCGTATCTACATTTTCGATTTGAACAATTTTTCGTTCAACATTGAACCGCTCAATCAAGCTGTCACCCCTAATATCTTTTGAGTGAACAGTCCGATTTAAAAAAAACTTTTTTTTTTGTTCGAAGGATCTCAGCAAGGATACTTCATTACCGTATTAAAATTTTCAATTTGAACACTTTTTCGTTCAACATTGAACCGTTCAAGCAACCTTTCCCCACCTAATAACTTTTGAGTGAACCATCCGAATGGAATAAACTTTTTTTTGTTTGAAAGATCTCGGAGAGGCTTTCCCATGCATTCCCATATTTCGCTTTTTAATTTGAACCATTTTTCGTTCAATATTGAACCGTTCAAAAAACTTAAAATTAGTGTCTACGGGGAATTTAAGTGGAATGTTGATCCTGAACTTAAAGTCGGATTTCCATCAAACTAACTTTGTAAGAAAATGGTTTTGATAAATAATGTTTGTAACGTACTTTTCTGAGTAATCTTCTATGAGGACTCTGATTCCGACTCCGACTCCGCAAACATGGCGGAAATGCAGGCTCAGAAAAAAAAATTACTGACTGTGCAGACGATTTTTGTTTATTTATAAATTTGTTTTATTTTATTTATTATTATTATTATTATTTTTTTTTTTTTTTTTTGGCAGACGATGTTTTTTTTGTAACAAAAATTTTTCATTCACGAGAACATTTTATTCTTTATTTATATTTAACAACTGGCAACAGATTAAAAGTGAAATTCGAGACATTTTATTAACGGACGAGTTTTTTTTTTTTTTCTTTTTTTTTCTTTCTTTGATAAAATGTGTTTTGATGCTCGTTGTACTTTTATTTATTTTATTATTATTATTATTATTATTATTATTATTATTATTTTTTTGAAAACGATGAGGATTTTTTCTACGGAGGAACAGTTACACTCTTTAAAAGGTGCGACAAAACTTTATTTATTCGTTAATTACTTTTTACGTGTCTACTTCATCTGATGAAAGGGGTATATTTTGCTTTTCGAAATCAGCTCTAAGTGCTAAAAAGGTATGTTTGACATAATTTTAAATCTCAGATAATCAAGAGAATAATGATCAGATGCGAGAATGTCGATGTCGATGTACGGGAAAGTAGGCTCGTTTAGTTCTTGACAGAACTTCTTGTTCTATTGTTGTGCTGGAAAGGTTTATACAGTGAGATGCAGGACAAGGTAAAATATAATTTTAGGAAAAGTTAATTAATCTTTTTATTTAATAAAATTACAAATAGAACAAGAAGTTCTGTCAAGAACTAAACGAGCCTACTTTCCCGTACATCGACATAGGCATTGTTGCATCTGATCAATATTCTCTTGATTATCTAAAACTACAAATTATGTCAAACATATCTTTTTGCACTTAAAGCTGATTTCTGAAAGCAAAATATACCACTCTCATCAGATAAAATAGACACGTAAAAAGTAAATAAACGAGTCAATAAAGTTTTGTCGCACCTTTAAAAGAATGTAACTGCTATAGTTCTTCCGTAGAAAAATTCCACAATCGTTTTCAAAATAAAAAAAAAATAATAATAAATAAAATAAAAGTACAAAGAACTTCAAAACACATTTTATCAAAGAAAGAAAAAAAAAACTCGTTCGTTAATAAAATGTCTTGAATTTCATTTTTAATCCGTTGCCAGTTGTTAAATATAAATAAGGAATAAAATGCTCTCGTGAATGAAAAATTTTTGTTAACAAAAAAAATCGTCTGATAAAAAAAAAATAATAATAAATTAAACAAAACAAATAAATAAATAAACAAAAAATCGTCTGCCCAGTCAGTCATTTTTTCTGAGCCTGCATTTCCGCCATGTTTGCGGAGTCGGAATCAGAGTCCTCACAGAAGATTATTCAAAAAAGTACTTTACAATACATTATTTATCAAAACCATTTTCTTACAAAGTTAGTTTGAAGGAAATCCGCCTTGAAGTTCAGAATCAACATTCAATTTAAATTTCTCCGTAGGCGCTCATGTTAAAATGTTTTCTGAACGGTTCATCATTGAACGAAAAATGGTTCAAATTGAAAAGTGAAATATAGGAATGAGCCTCTCCGAGATCTTTCGAACAAAAAAAAGTTTATTCAATTCGGACGGTTCACTTAAAAGTTATTAGGTGGGGAAAGGTTGTTTGAACAGTTCAATGTTGAACAAAAAAAATGTTCAAACTGAAAATTTAAATACGGTAATGAAGCATCCTTGCTGAGATCTTTTGAACAAAAAAAAGTTTGTTTAAATCGGACTGTTCATTCAAAAGTTATTAGGTGTGAGAGCTTGTTTGAACGGTTCAATGTTGAACGAAAAATTGTTCAAATCGGAAATTTAAAAACGGGGATGAAGTATCCTTGCCGAGATCTTTCGAATAAAAAAAAGTTTGTTTAAATCGGACGGTTCACTCAAAAGTTATTAGGGGTGAGAGCTTGTTTGAACGGTTCAATGTTGAACGAAAAATTGTTCAAATCGGAAATTTAAAAACGGGAATAAAGTATTCTTGTTAAGATCTTTCGAACAAAAAAAACTTTATTCAATTCGGACGGTTCACTTAAAAGTTATTAGGTGGGGAAAGGTTGCTTGAACGGTTCAATGTTGAACGAAAAATTGTTCAAATCGAAAATGTAGATACGGGGATGAAGTATCCTTGAAAAGACCTTTCGAACAAAAAAAAGTTTGTTCAAATCGGACTGTTCATTCAAAAGTTAGTATCGCGGGACCGGTTGTTTGAACGGCTCAAAGTTGAACCAAAAATTGTTCAAATCGAAAAATCAAATATGGGAATAAGCTGTACTCGCCGAGATCTTTCCAACAAAAAAAAGTTTGTCCAAATCGGAATGTTCATTCAAAAGTTATTAGGGGGGGACAGACAGACCGACAGACCGACCGACCGACAGACCGACAGACCGACACACAAATTCCCCATCTCAATACCCTACTTTCAAATTTTAATTTTTCGATATTTATTTCATTTTTTTGTTTCTTTTTGACTTTTTTTTACTTGGCGATATTTTTTGAACTTGGCGATATTTTTTGGACTTGGCGACATTTTTTAGATGCATTAAGCCAATTTTAATGCTTTTTTCGTCTCTTTTATTTTTAACGGGAAAGTAGGCTAAAAATGAATGGACAAATCGATATTAAAGGATATATACATACGAAAAAAACGGAGAAATAGATCAATTTCGTGTCCTTAGTTTTTTTCACGTGTTCTGTCCCAAACTTTATTTGTTGGAAATCCCTTTCTTACTCCAGCCTAGGTCATACGACAAAATCAGCAAATTTATATACACTATTAAAAATGATAAGAAAAGAAAAAAGAAGACAAGAAGTTCTGTCAAGAACTAAACGAGCCTACTTTCCCGTACATCGACATCGGCATTCTAGCATCTGATCATTATTCTCTTGATTATCTAAGACTAAAAATTATGTCAAACATACCTTTTTAGCACTTGAAGCTGATTTCTAAAAGCAAAATATACCCCTCTCATCAGATGAAATAGACACATAAAAAGTAAATAAATGAATAAATAAAGTTTTGTCGCACCTTTTAAAGAATGTAACTGTTACAGTTCTTCCGTAGAAAAATTTCTCAATTGTTTTCAAAAAAAAAAATTAAAAGTACAAAGTACATCAAAACACATTTTATCAAAGAAAGAAAAAAAAAGAAAAAAAAACTCGTCCGTTGATAAAATGTCTCGAATTTCACTTTTAATCCGTTGCCAGTTGTTAAATATAAATAAAGAATAAAATGCCCTCGTGAATGAAACATTTTTGTTACAAAAAAAATCGTCTGCCAAAAATAATAATAATAATAATAATAAATTCAATAAAACAAATGAATAAATAAACAAAAAATCGTCTGCACAGTCAGTCATTTTTTTTCGGACTGTTTACTCAAAAGTTATTAGGGGTGACAGCTTGCTTGAGCGGTTCAATGTTGAACGAAAAATTGTTCAAATCGGAAATGTAAATACGGGAATGAAGTATCCTTGAAAAGTTCTTTCCATCAAAAAAAAGTTTGTTCAAATCGGACTGTTCATTAAAAAGTTAGTATCGCGGGACCGGTTGTTTGAACGGCTCAAATTTGAACCAAAAATTGTTCAAATCAAAAAATCAAATATGGGAATGAGCTGTACTCGCAGAGATCTTTCCAACAAAAAAAAGTTTGTCCAAATCGGACTGTTCATTCAAAAGTTATTAGGGGGGGACAGACAGACCGACCGACCGACCGACCGACCGACCGACCGACCGACCGACACACAAATTCCCCATCTCAATACCCTACTTTCAAATTTTTAATTTTTCGATATTCATTTTACCTTTTTATTTTTTTCACTTGGCGATATTTTTTTTTTGACTTGGCGATATTTTTTAACTTGGCGATATTTTTTGGACTTGGCGATATTTTTTAGATGCATTAAGCTACTTTTAATACTTTTTTCGTCTTTCTTTTATTTTTAACGGGAAAGTAGGCTAAAAAGGAGAAGTTTAGACACATGGCTGGTCACTGGAGTTTAGGTAAACGGGGATGAAATATAACAAGGTCAACGTACAACAACGCAAAGAAAGGACAAGGGCACGAGAGAGAAAGTACATCCATGCCCAAGCCAGGGTTCAAGCCCAGTACCCCCCCCCCCCCCCCACCTGATTTAGACTTCTCTGAATACTAGACAAGGTGCCCGGCTTCCGTACAGCTTTCTCAACAATGTTTCCTTCTTTTCAATTCCTTGATAGATGCATCATAACGATCACATGTGCAAAATGTTTTAAGTTAAATTGTAAATATTTTCTTTTTGTACATCAGTTATCCACATATTCGTGAAAACTTCCTAGGTTCTAGAGATACTGCTGTAGTTGAAATGTTTGAGAGCAAAACTAGTGGTAAGTCGAACTTCTACTTGTGGGTCGAAACTTTTCTTGGTCTCCCTGCACTGTAAGTAATGAATGTTGTTTTTACAGTATAATACAGCTAATTTTATAAGTAATAAACTATAAAAATTGCTAATTTTGCAAAAATAAACTGTAAAATTTCTACTTTTACAGTATTAAACTGTAAAATTGCTAATTTTACAGTCATAAACTGCAAAATTGCTAATTCTACAGTTTATTACTGTGCATTTTACAGTTTTAAACTGGAACCTGTGCAGTCAGTATTATACTATTGTTTTTACAATATGACACAGCTAAATTTTACGGCAATAAACTGTAAAATTTCTTGCAAAATTGCTAGTTTTACAGTTTATTACTGTGCATGTTGCAGTTTTAAATTGGAGCCTCGGCTGCCAGTATAATTCTGCAAAAAAACAACAGTTCAGTTTTTGCAGCGTAGATGAGAGTTATCAAGAACCGACTATACTATATGAAGACGGCTTTGCGCTGGAAGACACTGAATTATTTTGGAGCCCTCAACCAACTTAAAGATATTCGAGCAACAGCGAGTTCACTATTTAATGTTTTTTCCTTAAAAGAGGCAACCATTTTCTTAAAAATGAAACATTCCTCTAATACACTCCACTCCACTCCAATATCCCCGTACACTCACCAGTCACCACTATACGTGTTTAAGCACTATCAGATACGGGTAATATTCTGGTGGATTATCGCTATTTTTAATGCGCTTTTATTAGTTTCACACTTGGGTTTGTTTTTCAGTATGTATGTAACTTTGAATAAAAGATAACATTCACGTTCTTTACAAATATAAAAGTAACATATTTAATAGTATTATTAATACTAAAGGCTAAACTATATTATTACACGTTGATGTGTTCAAGTGTTTCAATTGTTTGCATGTAACTTTGAATATAAGAAAAAATTCACGTTACTACAAATATAAAAGTAATATATTTAGTACTATTATTAATACTAAAGGCTAAAATATATTCTATAAACTATATAACTATATTACATGTTGATGCATTATAAGTGCATCTAAAAGCGTATTTTTTAGATTTTTTAAACTAATTTAACGATTATTGAAGCTCTACTTCTCTTCGCGTGATAAAGGTAAAATAGCATTGAAGGCAAGAAATACAATAGAGGGGCCTTAAATAGAACGGAAGGAGAAAGTGACGTCGTAAATAGACGATCGTTTGCTCTTGCTCATTCGCCAAAGAGTCACAAAATTCGGGATCGAAAAGAAAATTACAAACCCCAAACTTGACAAACTTGACGCAATTCTGGCGATGTTTACTGAACCTCCGATGGAAGTCATTGTTAAGCATTTAGAGATTTCGTCCGATTTTCTGTAAAACTTTCTTTCCTGCAGAGGTGCGCTCGCTTTGCAGGAAAAACAGAATCGCTATCGCGTGTCCTCGCAGAGCTGCAGAAATGAAGGGAAAATGACCGGCTCCGACTTATGAAATTTTAAAGAAACCGACCCCGTAACCTAAATCCAAAACAGTCCAACTCCGACTCTTCAGCCCTGAG
This sequence comes from Uloborus plumipes, assembly GCA_038373865.1. Lineage (NCBI taxonomy): Eukaryota > Metazoa > Arthropoda > Arachnida > Araneae > Uloboridae > Uloborus > Uloborus plumipes. The sequence goes on from JAXGGA010006732.1 coordinate 62,082, forward strand.
CCAAAGGGTCCCGTGCTTGTTAGAGGGATTTTTATGGTATTAGGACCATGCTAAGACTATTATTACGCACGAAAAAAAAAAAAACCATGGCAACTGCAAGCAATTTTGCCTCGAACAAAATGTCTCGCGATACTCTAATTTCAGAGTGCATTTTATGACAATTTTGGAAGAATGCCAATAAACTATCGAGGGTAAAACTTGAAAGTAGAGGTACATAAAAACAAATATAACGAGAAAAGTTTTGCACCTAATGGAATTTTTCCAGAACTTGAAGTTCAAAGTAACCATATTTTGACTGCAGAACAAATATATATAACAGAAAATTCAACATCCACATTTTTTTTTTTCTTTTTTTTCCGAAAAAAGTGCTTGGCTCGACAATATCTGAGAATTTTTTTATCAAAATTAAAACTGTCCACTGTCATGCCACGAAGCAACCATAGGAAATGTACTTTACTCGGAAAAAGACTCTTAAGTTTAAATCCTATGTTTGTAAGCCTACACTAAAAAATGAATGTTGTTTTTACAGTATAATACAGTTAATTTTATAGCAATAAACTGTAAAAACTTCTAATTTTACAGTACTAAACTGTAAAATTGCTAATTTTACAGTAATAAACAAGAAAATTGCTAATTTTACTGTTTATTAAAGGGCATTTTACAGTTTTAAACTGGAACTTCAGCTGCCAATATTATGCTGTTGTTTTTGCAGTATAATATTGCTAAATTTTACGGCAATAAACTGTTAAATTGCTAACTTTACGGTAATAAACTGTAAAATTTTACGGCAATAAACTGTTAAATTGCTAACTTTACAGTAATAAACTGTAAAATTTCTAGTTTTACAGTTTATTACTGTGCATTTTACTGGTTTAAATTGGAGCCTCGGCTGCCAGTATTCTACTGTAAAAACAACAGCTCCTTTTTTGCAGTATATTAAACTGCAGAATTTCGGTGATTTCGTGAATATTTGCTGAAGCGTTTCAAACAAAAAACTGGAACTGCATCGGCAAACAATGTATCAATTCAAACAACATTGTTTTGTCATTTCCATCCTTGTCATTTTTATCCCCCCCCCCATTTTCCCATAACCAGGAATGGTGCAAACTATCTCCAACAGCCATCAGCCTAAATGATTTTTCGTTCAGCGCCAAACTCCGCCGCCATTTGGCAATTGCTTTCCGAGATACCCATCGAGAGAGAACACATTCATTATCGCGATGTTATTCTAGTTGGATAAAGCAGCATCATAATTTTTGGGGGATTGAATGCGTTTCTGCAATGAATCAAGGCGATGCCGAAGAATAAATTACCGCTCACTTTTGTTTGGTTGAGAGATAAGGAACTAAAGGGGGAAGTGATTGCGTTATGACTGAGAATGTGTATCAGATCATTTCGTATCAAGCTTTGATGTACTGTTCCCCGTTGAAAACGGACTTTGTTTTAAAAGCAGTGTTTATTACTAATCAGGCATTGAAACGTTTGTGAAAATATGTAGTGATATGTACATTTATTATGGAAGATGAGGAAGGTATTTTAGTAAGTTGAAATTAGTTCATTTCTTTTGTCCTTAAAGCATCTTTATGGTCCAAATCCAACGAGGGTTTTCATTGTTAGGAACTCATACACTATTTCGTAATAATGCATAATTACAAATAAACAACAAACAAAAAGTTTTTTTACCATGGTTAAAGCCGCCAATTGCAGTATACTAGAGTCTTCATTTTGTGACAGCAATAAAAGACTTCCCTCCCTACGTTCAACTTCAACAGCTACTTTACAAGCTTTGACGGCTAAAACTCAGCTTTCCTAAAAAAAAACTATTATACTCATGATTATGATGAAAATTATTTCTCAGCGAAGCAATAGATTATTAATGGAGTATTGTTATCATTTTAGAAACTTTTGTCATAATAACCTCGAGATAAAAATATGTAATTTGTATAAACTATATTATACTTATCTATCTACAGCGATCGACAAAAATTGTATAATCTTAGGAGTCAGGGGAAAAAATTGCCCCAAATATATTATTTCTCAGAGTTTATAGGAAAATTCAATATAATATGGCTTCTGCAAGCTTCTTGTTCAGAAAAAAAATAGTCGGCAAGGAATTTTTTAGCCGCCCTGAATTTCTCGGACACTTTCCATGAGTATAAATACACAATGATGGTAAATATGATGGTGATGAGTAAATTTAATTAAGTGATAATCGATTTCTTGCTGTGAACTTATTTAAATGAGTAAATTATTTAGGGCTTCAATTTTTATTTCTTAGATCAAAGCTTTACTTTGATTTAATTCACCTTAATTTTTCTCCTTTCGAGCCTAAATAGAAAATCCCGTCAAAAATGATACCTCTGAATAAATACCGTTATTTATAGCTCCGCCATAACGTTTCATAATAAAAGAGGATCTCAAATTTGCCTGAGCTATTTTATTCATACTCGGGATTTTCAACCCGGCAGAATTTCAAAGCCTCCGAACAAACCGATCCACAACAGGAAACGCAGGGCAGTGCGGAGGGGCACTTTGGGGAAAGAGGGGGGGGGGGAGACTTTTCGATTTTGTCATGCAACCAGTAAAGGGGTGGGAACAGACTGCGAACGAGGGCTGAAGTCAGTAAAGAAGTAAAAAAAGGGCTTCTGGAATAAGCCTTCAACTCTATTATTATGCAACTCGCGGGATTTTGGGACAGCTTCCTCTATGCAGCTGTCTTCGCTGTGGCCTGTTTAGTTGGCAGTTGATCTGTACTGACAACACCCGTGTCTCGTTATAGCAGAAGGTAAAGGATAAGATGGGAATGTAAAATGAAAATGTTTGCTTCAGTTGGATGCAGATAAACAACGACAATTGATGTGCCAAGTGGATAAAGGAGATATGTGACAATTTTTTGAAATTTCTAGAAAAAGCTTTGAAAAAAAAGTTGTGTGGTTTTTTTTTATGGATTTTTCTCAACAGCCAAAACGGGGTCATATTCTTTGTTACCAGCCATTTCTGTGACTAAGGGGATATAATACTGATGGACTTATCAACCTTCATGCATGGTAAAACGTACGTTTCAAAAATTGTCACATATCAGCTTTATCCACTTGCCCCTTCAATTACTTTGTTGTTAAATCGTTCAATGGATGATAACGATAATTAAATGAACGCCTGATTATCCAAATGCTGATTGTGCAGTTTGAGGAACAGCCGTTAAGTTTCAAAGTTACGTGATTAACTTGTTTGTGAAATTCAATAAAAGGGGAGGGGGAGCCATTGAAATAGTGTTTATAGCGCATTACTTAAATAAAATATGAAAACTATTGAGACAGATGAGAAGCGTTCTGAGCATGGGGGAGCCCCCAAAATCCTTGGATTCAAGCTATATTTTCAACATCTTCAGAATGTGAAAGTGGAGCAAAAAATCTTCCTTAAGAGGTGATTCGGGATTGCTGTTATTAATACCAGAACGGAGACCAGCAGTGGCGTACTCAAGGGGTGGGCTGATAGGGCTGCAGCCCCTGCCGAAATTTTCAACACAAATTTTTAAAATGTAAGCTAAGTTTTTTTTATTTCTGTTTCTCTAAATTCCTTTTTTTTTTTTTTTGAAACATCAAAATGAGAAAAACTTCAGAAGAGATAATTAAGGAAAATTATAAGAAAGATTTTTTTGTTTTGACGTGCCTATTTTACTGTACGTCTTGTTTATGATTATTCTATCATTACATTTTGTTAATTTTTATTGCAAATCTATGTTTTAGAAACATCGATTAATGTTTTTCAGTCATATCATTCTATTAATAAATATCAGCAAATTGAATTGAATCCCAGTATTGAAAACAATAGTAAAATAAAGTGCAAAATTAACATTATTAGAGCGTAAAGTTGTCAAAATATTGCAAACAAGTGTTTCAGCAAAACCTCTTTCAATGAAGAAATTTGAAAAAAAAAAAAAAAAAAATTTAATTTACCATTCTTTGTGTCCATCAAAAAACATTTCTAACCAATAATTTTAATGACAAAAAAGTTTTTTTATGATATATTTTTGTCGACTTAAATAGGCATTGAAGCAGAAATTCGAGGCATGTACTTTTTTTAGAGGTGCTCCCCCCTCTCAAAGAGTCCTGACTCAGCCCCCCCCCCCTGAAATGATTTGTCTGCGTACGCCACTGGAGATCAGTGTGTTGACCAATACGCTAGAAAAACTTTTTGACTTCTTTGACGAACAGCCCCACACCAAAGAGACATTTCTGGATTATTATTATTAATTCACCAGAGAGAATTCTTATGACCAAACCTCCCAGGTGAAAATTGTACCTTGTTATGATCCAACCTCCAAAATCAAATTCCAACTTCATAAGAGGAAACCCAGAGAAAATTCACGCTTATTATGACCGGTAGAAGTTTCAATCTTCTTGTGACCAATCTCTTCAAAAACAGATTCTGACTCGTTATGACCGAAAAATCCTTCTAGAGAAAATTTCGACTGCTTATATCCCCCCCCCCCCTACAGGAAAACTCCTGACCTGTCCTGAACTTCCCCTCAGCTATAATTTCCAATTTTCCATGTAAATCCGAACATTAATTATCATCGATAATCGGGAATTCAGAATAGAAGCGTTGCAAGTCAAAAATTAAAGCAATTTAAGTTTTTAGATGCAGTTCCCAATGTAGTAAAAACCTTTTATTTTTTATTTTCTTTATTTATGCATTTCTACATGCTACACCATTTTAGATTGGAAAGTAAATTGGTAGAAATTGCTGCGAAACGCACTGAGCCATGTAACTAAAACACCAAGTATTTGCTATCAGGAGGTTCCAATTCAATTCGCCGCATCATTAGTTGAGCGTGATACAAATTCGTCTCTAAATAAATTCATCGCAGTTTTAATTAATCACCGAATTAATTCATCTTAACATTTCTTAATTAGTGATAATATTTATAGAATATTATGAGATACTTTCAAACAGAACACATGTACTGTGCATATTTTGAAACTTGGATGCAATTGAAATATACATTAAAATATGCAATTGAAATATGCATATTGGTAAATAAATGAAGTTAAATAACTAATTTTTTTGAAAAAAAAAAGCAAGAAAGAAGAGATAGAGAGAGAGAGAGAGAAAGAAAGAAGTCAGAATTTAAAAAAAAATGTTTCATTCTTTTAAAATACAAAATATCGGAAACTCCTCTGAAAAAGACAATGAGTATTTTTCGCGTTTTGAGAGAGAGGAAAAAAAAAAAGAATAAGAATTAAACGAGCCTACCTTCCCGTATACCAATATCTTATATCTACGCGTTCCAACGTCTAATCAATATTCTCTCTAGTTGTATAAGAATGCAAATATATGTTCTCGCCAAGATCTTTCAAAAGAAAAAAAAAAAAGCTTGAATCGGACTTTTCACTCGAAAGTTTTAGGGGGGGGGGGACAGGTTTTGAGCTGTTCAAAATTGAAAGAAAAAGTTTTCAACTCGAAAAGTCAAATACGGGCAAGAGGTGTCTACGCCGAGGTCTATCAAAAAAAAAAAAAAAAAAAAAGTTTGTTGAATTCTGACTGTTCACTCAAAAGTTATGGGGGGGGGCACGTTTTTTAA